>JASGXE010000773.1:0-28712 GCA_030068105.1 Sinentomon sp. SZTP_YWyxl
GAACGGACCCGATCTGGTGCATTGCAATGGGGTTGATGAAGATGTGGTCTGGGAACGGGTCGGGGACCCATGCCCAGACCTAAGCCGGGAACCTGCCCGGAGACGGCGGCCCATGTTGGCGGCCCCCCACTGCGTGGTCAGTGCAAAACCTTTTTCACGCAGCTGGGAAGAGGGAGTGTGCGTACTGCTGGCGAACGCCGCTGGTGCTTCCGTGACTCCCTGCGCTTGTTAACCGGCAGTTGCCGGACAGCGCTCTCGCCGCGTGACTGACACAAGGCGAACCATTCCCCCGTTGTAGTGCACTGAAAAGGGGAAGTTCTCATCTTTATTTCATTTTATTCACTTTGTTGCATCTTTGTTCCTTTCAACTTCCCATTTCTTTATGTCATCTTTATTTCTTTTCTATTTTCTTTTGAAAAAAAAAGTTGCCTCTTTTGAAGTTGCTTTGCTTCCTTCCTTCATCCTTTTTCTCTTTCTTTTTTCCTATTTTAGATTATTGACGAATGTGAAGGTGAACAGTTGGACGAGCAGCTGTGGTGGGGGATGTCTGACGAGCTCGGGAGGTGGCACTGAGTGGATGACGAAGGAGGTGTAATGACGATCAGGGTTGCAAAAAAAACGAAACATTTGAAAAAAAACAAAACATTTGTTTTAAAACAAAATTGGATGTTTTAAAACACTTTTTTTTGTTTTAAAACAGCCAGAAAAAAAACTTGTTTTAAAACATGATTTTTGTTTTAAAACAAGGTGTTTTAAAACAAATATTTTTTTCCCTTTTCTTGTAAAACTTTGAGTGAAGCCCGAGTGAATGCAGCAACATACCCTGGCAGTACGCAGGCAAAAACAAATCGAATTTGCCCATTGGCCACTGCAGATTCCATATTATTTTGTGCACACAATGCACGTTTAGCTCCTCAGTCCTCAACTTCACTCGTGGTTCGATATGGCGGGTAGTACCTACGTGGATAAACTCATTTGATGTGCTCCAATTTGCATCAATGGAGAACGTTCGGGATACGGGATGCGTAATTATTACTGGAGATATTCCAAAATTCTTGGAATTTTCGGTGGATTCTGTTCATTTCTATTTCTATTTATTTATCTTTGTTCAAAAAGTCAACAAAATAGCAAGAATTATGATGAAATACAATCCAATTTTCGCCAACCGCACCTAATTTTATCATTAACCATTACTTTTGTGATGGTGATGACAAAAAAGATAAAATATACAAAACAAGGAAACAGGAGACAGGCTTCCTGTTGTAGACGAGCGATCAGCTTTTTTCTTTCGTGTCCCAGTCGCTTTGCTCCTGCACAATCGACGGCTATGCACACGTGGTCTGAGGGCATGTTTGCTGGCAATTGTTATAATTACAAGGAGGCAGCGCCTCTCTCGTAATCCGAGGTAGGTGCTGCCTTTTCTCAGTTCAAATAAAAAACAATGCTGGTTTTGCAGGTTTTGTTGAGGTGGGGCAAAGTAAAGAGAATTTTTGTTTTTGTTGTGCCATTTTGGCATTTTTCCCCCGATTTTGACCAAAAACCATACAGCAACGCACCAAGTTGACATCTTCGCCTCCACAAAAATGGGCACGATCGGTTGTCAATTTTTTGAGTTATCGTTGCACACAAATTATGGTTTGCTGTCCGTTGTAGACTCGCTTCGCGCGTCAAAAACAACTCACCATAGGCCATACACCAAGAGAAAATAATTGTTCAGGTGTTGATTTTGCTTAAATATTCCTCGTGCACATCCTCTACCTATCATTTTGTTTTCCTCTTTGTTTTTGAGTGTCAAAAGTTCAAAAGGGAATTATTCACAATTTCCCAGGAAATTTAGGTACAACGAAAATTACCGGAAATTTTGAGAATTAGATTACCTATAGGATAATGAAAATTGCCCGTCAACAAGTGGCAAGTGCAATGCTTCCTGTTCCTAGTTACGTATGTTCCCAAAATCATGAAAAACATTTGACAATTCTTGTTTTTAATATTACACTGGTTCAAACACTGCTCTCAGCATTTGCTGGACTCATGTGTTTTCCAATCTGGTTGTTTTTTTTTTGTTTTTGTACGAGTAGGTACCTACCATGTCCCTGCTTAGTTATTAACAGTGTCACCTACCGAATGCCTGGACCTATTTTAAGTACCTACCTGTTATATTTGCATAGGTCCCTGTGTTTATTTTCCTTCCAAGATCATAAAATGCATGTGTTTTGTTTGATGCTTTGGTCACATCATTTGTGGTGGGATAATAATTTCTCAAGAGGTTACCAGATAGAAACAACCACTTGCCAATGAGTCCTACCCTGTTTTCTTCTGATTTCTGATCACCCGCCTGCTCCTTCTTCATGGTGTTTCATGTTTCGAGGTATTTATTTGGTTTCTGGAAACTGGACAATCATGACAAATGGCAAACCATTCGCGGTTTAAAAAGAAGTAAAGTTCATGAGCATGATCAAAAACAGGATAGAACCAAAAGGAACATTGCCATAAACTAAGTTCTTGGGAACAACATACCTAATGACACTGGGTAACAACATGGAATTTTGCGATGACTGGTGACATTCCATTTCCAATTCCGAATCTATCGATTTTGGATACAGATGCAGATGGTGCATCGTAGAAATTGGTCGAACATAAACGCAGTAGAGATTACATTTAAACAGTCAGTCATGTCGTAGGTAATGCCACATGTTTTGAATATCCATTGTTTTTTCTTGCAAGTCATTTTTCAATGAAATGAGCACACCACCAAGTGGTTGGTTAAGTTTAGAGGGTGTGTGAGATTTTGAGGTTTGTGATAGTGTGACGTAGACATGATTATAGGGTGAGGTAAGGCGAAAAACTGTGGAAAATGAGAGATCGGAGTGATTTTGATGTTCCACTTATTCCGTGGAACTTGATGACACCAGACAGCTGGAGTTGATACGTGAAAGTAAAGGTGAACATAATCATTGATAAAGGCAACCTTCTGTTTTCAAAATTCTGAGCAAAATTCTGTTTTAGTGTTTTGTTCATCATTTTTTAATTATTGTGCTTTAGACTTTAGTATTTACCAAGGTAAAAAACGATTTGTTCGGTGAAATTTGTTCAGTTAAATTATTTTTTTTCATCATATTCATCTTTTGATTCATTTCTGAGTAGGTACCTGCCATTTTTGACCTGCACATGCTTCTTTTTTTTTTCAAGAAACAAAAAAAAAAACATGCAAGAAAAAAATGTTTTTTTTACAAAATAATTTTTTTTCAAAACATTACTGGTGTCAAAATTTGCCCATTTCCAAAGGAAAAATTTGTTTTTAAACAATTTGATAAAAAACACCTGTTTTTGTTTTAAAACAAACTGTTTTAAAACAAAAATGTTTTTTTTCAAAGCCTTGTTTTAAAACGTGTTTGAAACAATGTTTTAAAACAATTTGTTTTAAAACAAACAACCCTGATGACGATGGGTGTAATGACGATGCCCAGCCCGGGAGATGATTGATCTGATGCTGAGCAAATGAGGAAGGATTTAGCCAAAATTCAAAGCTAAGTTTTTCTGTTTCGCTTTCATTCATTTTTTGTCTTTAGGTAGGTAGGTAGGCCTAACTTAAACTTATCTTAGATTCCAGGGCAAGAGGAGCTATGAACATGTTTGTGAAGGAGCAGTCTCGTTTGCATTTTTTGATGTTTTGCTGTGTGGTTCAAGTTTGAGTTGCGCTAGATAGTGGTTAGGTATTTCTATAATGTAGGTATGTAATTTTGTGTTGCGCTGGGGTTTTGCGAGTGAGTGAAAGATGTTTTTTTCAATTGTTTTGTCTTTTTAGTCGAGAGTAAATTTTTGGTTGTGGGTTTTTGCCGAAAAGAAGGCATCATACCTTACGTCTTGTCTTGTCTTGTCTTTTCAAGCACTCATTGAAACGATTCATTTCAAAAGAGCAGACCTTTTATGAGCCTTTCGTTTGATGTAGGTGTCTAGTAACGGTTTTTAATTTTTTTCCAATTTTCATCCTTAATTTGTAGATTCTTTCAATTTTTCTCCTCCCCTGTCTCTCCCTTACCACCTATTTATCAGAAGAAAGCCATTTGTGCTTTTATGCATTCTCCCTTTGGAAATACTGCCAGTTTCTTTTGCCATCTTTCCAATCACAGGTCCCCCAATTTCTTTCATCTTGAATGTGCAGGAACGGTTTCTCCTCCTGAAATTGAGCACTAATTACCAACGTGTGAGGTTGTGAATGTGCATTTTTGCACTTGATCAAGGTATCTGTACTTTTTTTTTTTATGTGCTGTTTTCAATTTTTTGGGAGGAGCTGTGTTATCCCTGATAAAAAAAAAGTGTTCACACCAGTCAGTCAATACTCATACACCAGGCTAGGTACATGGTAGGTAGGTATCCATGAGTAGGCAAAAAGTTACGCACTTCCCATTTGAATCTATGGCCGGGACGTGTCAGACTCAAGTGGTTGAATTTCTATTCACACATGAATCTCCCACTGCTAAGTGAATTTGCCTTCCCTCGCCATTCTTGCTGCTTCCTTCCTTACCCAAAATGACTTTGTGTCATTTTTTTTTTCAATCAGTTAACTAGGCTAATCTGCAATGAATTACCTAATTATTCGTGTTTCTTTTTCCCCTTATTTGGCAACTTGCCTCATGCTGCATGCATGCATGGCTTTGCATTTCTATTTAGGGGCCTTTTGGCTTTTACTAAAATGAATGGTGCAATCTTTGCCTGGCATCTTATGCTTTGCTTCTGCTCTTTTGCTGCATCCGGCTTGGATTTATTGCATCTCCTCAATCCTGTTGTGTGAATCATCTCACCTTGATAAATTGAATGCTTTCATCTCTCCCTGCTGCTGCATGGGGTAAGTTGCTTCTTTTTGCTCTTTTTAATGGCTTTGCTGGTAAAAATTAAAAAAATAACAAAATTAAAAAAAATGTCTCATAAAACTGAAACAACACCAATAATTTGTTTGCCATCCCTGACTGTTTCGAAATTACGGCATTGAATATGTTACAAACTTGACATTGATTTTGTTCCTAACTGTTGTTAACTTGAAATGACTGAGATGTTTTGATTCAATGCATACCTACCTACCTAATGAATTTCAATGTATATTTTTTTTGCACGAAATGAAAAAAATGGGGCAATTTGTGAAATAAAAATTGGGAAAAAAAAATCTTTGAAAGGGGACGTTCTCATCTTTATTTCATTTTATTCATTTTTTGCATCTTTATTTCTTTCTTGTGTTTTATGTCATCTTTATTTCTTTTCCTTTTTTCTTCTTTTTTAAGTTGCTTCTTTGCTTGGATTCCTCCCTTTATTCCTCTCTCTTATTCAATTTCTTCTCTCTCTTTTTCTCTTCCTTCTTTAGATTATTTACGAACGTCAAGGTGAACAAGGGGAGGCCTGACAGATAGGTACCGTGATCTCCCTTTCTGATGATTCCGGACGGAAGGGCGACGGTTGGACGAGTTGTGGAGGGGGATGTCTGACGAGCTCCGGAGATGGCACTGAATGAATGACGAAGGAGGTGCAGTGATGACACCAGCCCGGGAGATGATTGATCTGACGCTGAGCAAATTTCAAAGCTAAGTTTTTCTGTTTCGTTTTCATTCATTTTTGTCTTTAGGTAGGTAGGTAGGCCTGACTTAAACTTATGTTTTGCTGTGTGGTTCAAGTTTGAGTTGGGCTAGATAGTGGTTAGGTATTTCTATAATGTAGGTATGTAATTTTGTGTTGCGTTGGGGTTTTGTGAGTGAGTGAAAGATGTTTTTCTTCAATTGTTTTGTCTTTTTAGTCGAAAGTAAATTTTAGGTTGTGGGTTTTTGCCGAAAAGAAGGCATCATACCTTACCGTCTTGTCTTGTCTTGTCTTGTCTTGTCTTTTTGATCACCACATTTTTCGAATCGAATCTTTTCGAATCGAATCGGGCAAGATTCGAGATTTTCGAATCGAATCTTCGAATCGAATCAAGATTCGCACAGCCCCACCGCGGACCAGGAGGTCGCAACAGCCAATCACGTCGTCTCAAATTGTGATGTCATTAATTTTGGGATTTGCATTGCCACAGCTTTTTGCCATTTGGCATGTTTGCCACTGCTTCGCAACTCTTTCTGGGGTTGCAATGGGGTTTGGTTTGCAGGGTCAGTTTTGGTCAGGTTAGGTTAGGTTAGGTCAGGTTTGGTTTGGTTAAGTCAGGTTTTGAAAATTGGATGTGTGTGTGTGTGTGTGTGTGTTTCCCTTGGCCCCATCATCGCCAATACCATCCAGATCTGAACAACCGTAAATAACAAACAACTTCCAACAACCAAACAGACAGCAAAGAATGACAAACTGACAAAGACAAGCAAGTTAAGTCATAATTGCAAATGACTTACTAAGACAATTGTTGACAAGATACCAACAAAGAACAACGCAAGAGAACAAGTAAAGAATCAAAAAGCATCAACACCCAGTTGTTCAGTCCTGATGGTATTATAAGGGTGTGCCAGCCAACCAACTACAACCCACCCCCTCTGTGTTCACGGAAAAGAAAGACATGCAACAATGCACAATAGTTAGGTAACCAAGCTGATGGAGTGAGAGATCCTTTTTTAAGATAAGGATCCAATTTTTTGCCACTGACAGAATTATAATTCAGAATTGGATGTTGAAATTGGCTTGAAATCCCAACAACCAATCAGAGACGCGCATGCGGAAGTGGATTGGGAAAAAAATGTGCATGGGAGACATGGCAGTTCCCGCGGTTCGCAAAACAAGTGAATTTCGCGGAACTGCAGGATCGGTCTCTGACCACAGGATAGGTTAGGTTGGGTTGGGTTGAGGAAGGTTTGGTTCGAGTTGATTTGATTGGGGTCCTTTGGTTTGTTTGGGGCTTCAGATTCGCACTGCAGCCCCACTCCGCATGTTCCATGATTTCCGTGTTTCAGAAGGAGCCCCAATTTCTCATGCTGAGGTGGAGCATGTTTTTTCAGAAGTGAATTTGGTGAAAAATGACACGGAACCGAATGCATGTGCCCTTAGCCAGCAATTCTGTTCCTGCATCCGTTATGGCCTTCGTAGAATACCTACAGAAGAAATGTTCTTTTTTTAAATTTTTTAAACTGGGGACGGAGTCCCCCCGCCGTTGCAACCGTGGGACAAAAGTCCGGTGTCAAAAATTAAACAAAAACAACCAATGCGGTCGGAGAGATGCAACAATTTGTGGCGTGTATTTCAACACCAATTCAGTCTCATTTTTGACAAAGGCATTTTAGCCAAAAATTGCATCCCATTCCGTTAGTGCAGAGGATAAAACGCCGATTGTTAGAATAATGATGCATGGCGTAATCAAAAAGTTCATGTCTTGTTCAAACAAACACAGACAATAGACCCCACATGGTGGCATGTCAGGCAGGTCAAAAGGACAAAACAAACACATTAAAATAAATTGAATAAATTGTGGGCAACGAACCTTGCAAAAGTTTTGAAGATGGTGCCGGAGATTCCAGAGACAGAAATGGAGATCGTATTGTATTGGATGCACAAATTAAAGCCAAACCAACAGGCATTTGCATTAAAAGCAATCAAATGGATGAAATTGCCCGAAGAGTAAATTGATAGAAAATGGGAAGAAAAGGGGGGGAGAAGAATTAGAAAAGCTATCTGCGAACTGCTGCCTACTAATTTTTAAAATCGAAGCTGCAGGAAGAATCTGACCAGCAATGATGTAAATATGGCTCCAAGTCAGCTGCCCGAAAATTTGCCTAGACCATAGTAAGATTCTCTATTTTAGTCCGAACAACATTGTTGAAGTGGCCCTCGGAAAAATTAAGAGCATCCATAGGAAGGCAAAGACGATTCCACAGAAAAAGGCTGCTGTGAAAAAACGAGTTTCTGTCTATGTTTGGGGTAAGATTCCATGGTCCATCACCCCAGCCTCCACGTTTCAGAATGCAATGCCGAAATGCGGAAAGGCCATGCAGGAGTCTTCTCTTCTCAAGAGAATCCCATCCTAACTCATTTAAGAGAGACGTAACGCTTGCGTCAAAGCTAAAGTTGCCTGAAACGAATCTCGCAGCTCTCCGCTGCACAGCCTCAATTGCATCAATGTGACATCTTTGGAAAGGTGACCAGGATGTGGTTGAATATTCTAACAATGACCTAACAGTTGACATGTATAAAATAGTCTTAATTTGCCAAGAAGCATAGCTATAGTTCCTAATAAGGAACTTCAATTTGTTTGATGCTTTTTGCACAATACTTTTAATGTGTGGAATCCAGCTCAGTTCGGAAGTAAAAAGCAATCCCAAGTATTTTATGATTTCTGGCCTGCAAAGAACTTTGGATCCTACCTTGTAGTCATACAACGCAGGCGATCGGGAAGTTGAAAAAGACATAATGGATGTTTTTGAGGCATTTATACCCATGCAGTTGGCATCACACCACTCTGCAATGGAGTCCACATCGGTCTGCAGAGCAATTCTGTATTTATTTCTCCTGAGTCAATGTTACAGGACTTTTACTAGACATAAAATGTATTCCTAGAAGATGACATTCCTTCCTTGTGCCACAACTCAAATGTTTTTCTTTCTATTTTTTGAAATAAAAATCTAGTTTCTGGCAATAGGAGGACCAATAAAGGGTTTAGGGCCTCAATAGACTGCATGCATTCCAAGATACCTACATCTCTGCTTTGTCATCACAATCTGTGCAGTTAATTAGGCACCTACTGGCAATTGGAATTGCCTACCTACTACCTAGGTACCTACCTACCGACAAGGTCGTATCCTTGCCCAATGCCTACTCTTTCCATCACAGCATTTTTCCTGGTATGTTTTTTTTTTTTTACAATCATTTAGAGTTAGCTGGGTATCTAGGTAGGTACTTACCACATACTGATCAGAGTGAAGATGGCCAAGAGGGAAGAATGTTGGCATTTTGGGCGGGTTTGGGCGGGGGTTTTGAGAAAATAGGGCGGTTTTCCCAAGAGGAACTGGCAACCCTGATGGTGTGTTGTTCAAAAATTGCGATCTGAGACGGATGCTTTTGCGTCTTTGGGCTGTTGCAACTTTTGCGACAAGGTTGCTAAAGGTTTTTACCGGGGCTGGCTTCATCCTACCAAGCAGTTTCGCCATTGGATTTGATGCTAACACAGACAAAATTTACCCAGCTGCCATTACTGGGCAAAAACGTGCCATCGAACTCTAGCAATTTTTGATTCCGCAACTTCTCAATGCCGAAAGCGTTGCAAAGGTTTGGATTTATAGAGGTAGAATGGGACTGAGGCAGGATGGGAATGGGGTTCTTTTCTTCTTCTTTTTCTCATATACCTATGGGGTAGAATGGGACTGGGGTAGAATGGGACTGAGGCAAAATAGGACTGGGGCAGAATGGGACTGGGGCAGAATGCGTCTGGGGCAGAATGGGACTGAGGCAGAATGGGACTGAGGCAGAATGGGACTGTGGTAGAATGGGAAGCAGAATGGGACTGAGGCAGAATGGGACTGGCGTAGAATGGGACTGAGGCAGAATGGGACAGAGGCAGAATCACAGAATGGGATTGGGGCAGAAGTGGACTGAGGCAGACAAAAAATTCTGCCTCAGTCCCATATTCTGCCTCAGTCCGTTCTATCCCAGTCCAGTCCCCCGTCCCATACTTTGTCGCCTCCATTTGGGTGATTTTACCTGAATCTTATCAAAATCAAGCAGACAAAAATGCGGGTTGGTGGGGATGGGATTTCAATCTCCCCAACAAATGCTTTTGAGCTTTGATCGCAACATGTTTCCGCCGTCATTCAAAATGAAACACCTTACGCGCCACGGTGCCTGACAAAATTTCTGCGGCTCACACCTGACCTGGTGTGAATTTTTTGCAACCTGTGGACGAAAATCTTGAACTGGCAATTTCCATCAATTTTTGTCAAGCAACAGCACTGCATTCGCCCCCGCCCAAATGGCAAGAAAAATTTTGGATTTTTTCCCCTTCTGCTGGTCATTGAAATTCAAAGCCGGGGCCCAATTCATGGGTCTCTGCGGTGTTTGGAAGGTGGGCATGGCAGTTGAAATTATTTCAAAAACAATTCTTTAATCGTCAACCTGTTTTTTGTGAGTTTGCCACTGATGTCAAACAGATCGAGAAGGAATGCTTGAACCAGGAAAACTGACGGCCCTGAAGCCGGAAATCATCATGCGGAAAATTGCAAAGCAAAGTACCTTTCACATAAACATATCAAATCAATGGGTGCCCAACCCAAACGACTGGAAAGCGCGCAGAAAAGATGCAACACGTAGGTCAATATAAGTATTAGGAAATCTGCAAATGCGGGAAATTTCGAAAGTTGTTGATCTTTTTTTTTGGAAACCGGCAAACATATTTTATCAGCAACGGACGTGAAAAGTCAAAAGGGAAATTGCTGCGCGCGGGTTTAAAATCTTTTTCTAAAACAATTTCAAAAGGTTGGGGGTTGTTTGGAGATATCATAGCCACGTTTGAGATTCCTTTTAGGCATGCAGAAAAAAAATGGCAATCCGTGGGCTCGAACTCACAACCTCTCGAACACAAGACCAAAGCACTATACAGCTGCGCCACGGATGGCATCACTCCGAAAGGACCAAGAAATTGCGATTTCATTTTGCTCCGCAGTCATCGGCGCCTTTCCTCAATGCTGCAGGACAAAAAGAAGGACAACATCAGCGGGTTCAAATGGATCCAGCAGGCAGCAGCGCAACAAAATCACCTCGCAACCTTTCGATTCGAAAATCGCGAATCTGGCTAGATTCGATTCGAAAAGATTCAATTCGAGACATGTGGTGGGATTAGAATCAAGATTGGAGATTTGAAGAAAATGATTCGATTCGAAAGGATTCGCTTCGAAATTGGACAACTGATTCGGATTCGATTCAAGATTCGAACCTTTGGGATTCGATTTGCAGGATTCTATTCGAAAGCCGATTCACGCAGCCCTGGGACCTTATTCAGTTGATGATCTTAATCTTAAGTGTGAAATTTGACTTCTCATTGGGCACCCGTGAGAGCATGGGTGGAAGTATATTGCTCATCTACAGATTGGCATAAGAGCGTCAAACGCTTAAAAGCTGCAAAAGAACACCATCCATGCTTTTAGAGTGCACACTGAGTTGCCAAAGTTCACACTTAAGATTAAGATCATCAACTGAATAAGGTCCCTGGTATCCAAGGTGTCCATCTCACTTGGAGAGGTGTCCACAGGGTATCCAAGGTAATCATTGGGTGTCCATGTGACTTGAATTGATAATGGTTAGTTTAGGTTAGGATAACCTAATCTAACAATAACCTAACCTATTTAACCATTACCAGCAGGACAAGCAGGTTTCCAGCAGGACAAGCCAGACAAGCAGGTTCAGCATTTTGGTCACTTCCAGAAAACGAAAAGTGCAAGAAAATTTGTGCCTTGTCCTTTGCACTGTTGGCCCAGCGACCAGCATGTGGAGACTTCGAGTCCTTTGAAGAAAAAAAACTTTATTTTCAGAAACATAAAAATGTGACATCTTGGCAGGCAACAACCAGAGGTGGGGACAGTGATCACAATATTCATTTTTGTGGGCATGAAGATGCAAGGAGCACCTGTCCAGTGAACTGTTTCATTCATTCATATCAGTAGTCACTCTCTTTCCTCACTTGACAGTTTGTTGGTTGCCTACACTTGAATGTGGTTTGCTTTGATTTTGCATCTTTGGTCGAGCGCTGGTTGCACATCAATGCGATTACAATTTCCTCCAGGTACCTAGGTACCTGCCATCATATATGAAGGCAGAAGCTACACGTAGATAGGTAAAGCAATGACAATTTAATTTTTGTTAAATTGCAGAATGTTTCTCAGAAATTCTGGGAATTGTGGAATAGGCAGCAGCTAAACTCTACTTGGCATCAAAATTGATAGCATTAGATTTGGTTCTGATATTGAGTCTACCGGCCGAATGCACCAATATGACTAAGCTTACACCAAAACTAACACTTGGCTAAGTGATAGCGAAGTGACAGCTAAGTGCTAGTCGCAAAGCATTGCACCAACAATAAGTGGGAGCTGAGTTACGTCTTAGCTAAGTGTTAGCCAAATGGTAGCTAAGGGTGAGCGAAGTGACAACTGCAGCTGTCGTCAGGGATTCCAATGTCAAAACCTCCAAAACGAGTACTGCAAAAAACAGGAATTCATATAATCATATTTTAGGTACCTAACTCACAGAAGCCAGTAGGCACCTACTTTACCTAGGGCCTACGTGATTCCCCCAGTTTGATTTGTGTCAAAGTTTACACCTAACAGTTTAATCAACTCCACTCTTTGTATAACGTTGGTGTCATTATTATTTAAAATTCTTATCCGAAGGTCGTTCCCCATGTCCTCCATGATGGGAGTTGTCATTTCATACCTGTCTTCCAGGAAAGGCAAAAAGCTCAACACCTCGAAAAAAGCAACCAATACTGTCGCGTGGTTCTGTTTTGCGGGAATGCCATGATCAGGCACCTTTTCCCAAAAATGGATGCCTGGATGATGGATCCCCCTTGGATAAGTTTCAGATTAGGGCAGGGTGGTATCCAGAGGTGTCCTGTACTCGTAACAGTATTATTTAGGGATCACCAGTGTCATGGATGTAACCACAGAACAGAGAATGCATCTGTTCATTTTCAAATAAAAAAAGACTTGTTGCCACAAGAGTGTAGGCTTATTGTGACATTTCACAGTTTTTATTTCTGTAAAAAGTAATTTTTTGAAGAAGTGGATGTCACTTCGCTCTGCCAATTGCCGTCCAGCCAGAAACCTGCATATGCACTTGCTGCAGAGCGTTTACTTCATGACTTGTCAGACAACATCCTTATAAAGGGCAGCTCTCTTTCAGTTAGTTAAGCATGAGTAGTTTGATCTCCAATGAAACTTTAAATTTCTGAAATTGGTGTTTTCTTTTCATAGATACCTACCTATTTAGGAATATCATGGTGTTAAGCTTCGTGTAACTTGATCTAAACTTAGCAGAAGAGATCTTGGACACTATTAAAATGTCCACATCGGCAATTGTCATTTTGGATGTCAAAGGAAAGGTAAGAAGGTATTCTTTGATATTGGTGTCGCATCACCTATTTGAATTGCCGATGATAATTTGGTTAGACCCTTGGTATTTCAAATCACATTGGCGAAAATGTATCAATAGCCATCCCATAAAAGTAAGGCCACTAACCATGTCTGGACAGCAAGACTTTATCTTGGGATGTTCATGTAAATGAGATTGTTCGAAAGGCAAATTCTGCTCTGTTTTCATTTGGCGCACCTTTTACAATGCTGGAATAGGAGTCAAGGAAACAGTTTTATTTGCTTTGGTTTCGCTCTCTTCTTGAATACGCTTCAACTGTGTGGGACCCCTATCGAATTATGCAGATTGAAAATTTGGAGAGTTCAAAGAAGAACCGCACGTTTTGTGACTGGTAGGCAGGGATGGGTAAACGTACAAAAACTCCACTTATAAAACGTACGTATAATACCTACACGTAGAAAACGTACAAAAACCAAAAAGTTGAGTGACACCTCATTTTTTGCAGAAAAAGCTGCTCTTTAACATGCTAGCGTTCTTTTTATTTCATTTGAAAGATGACAAGACAAATCAATGAAAGAAGAAAAAAAACAGTTAGGGCCTACCACTCAACCCCGCAATTGCTTTCAACTTATGTAGGCCCCAAAAGTTTGCATTACCACGCTAATGTAAAATGCATTCATAATGAATTTGCACCAACCTTTAGATGGATTCTGCTGCTAAATTGGCATTCCTCAATCACACCCATGTGGTCAAAGAAAGAAGTGCAGAGAAAACCTAAAATGACATTTAGGAGAAAAAAGGGCAGAAAGCAAAAAGGAACCAGACTTGGGGACCAGGTAACTAGTTAAGCAGGAAATGGAATGGATGCAAGATGTGGTGCAATGAGAAAGTGTCAAAAACTAGCCTCATGCTTTGTCTCCCTCTGCAAAAAAAGGAAGCTTGAACCAAAACGAGGGTTGTCCCAGATAGGTATCCAGACTGCTGGATTCTATCCGGAGTAGCCTATCCTAACTTCACAGGGCCAGTTCAATATTCCTACTCCGATTCCCCTCCCGGTCTGACAGTCTGGAGGACCAGATTTCAGCTATCAGCAGAAAAGAAACTCAGCAGTGACATACTGACAGCCAGTAAATAAAAATCACAGACCTTTGAAACCACCTGGTCCTGGGTGCTAATGCTTAGACATCGAGGTGAAAGTCTAGCATATGCATTCATAATGTAGGCAGAAAGACATGATATGCATAGGTAGCCTACTCCATAGCCATAGCCGTTTCCCAGGTTTTGCTTTCTTTTTATAATTCAACACGAATCATCTATGCTTTGACGTAGCAAAAATGAATGCATTTCCAAAATCATTTAATGAGGTGGAAAGCTCGACCATTTCCATTAGGTATGAGAATACCCAAGCTCATCAATCCATGTTTTGATGCAGCAAAACACATCGGATTATAGAAATATGGGACTGCTGACAGAAATTGTGGTCCAGGAACAAACGAACCAACATTGATTGAAAATGATTATGGCAAAATTGTGTGGCTAAAAAACTTTCACACAAGATTAGCAGTCTAGCAGACCACATGGCAGAAAATCTGGGACCTAATGTAAATGTTGGGAAAAACAACAAAAGGTTGATCAAAATCCTGATGCAAGCAAGAATCCAGCTTGGGACAGAGGCGAGAAGAAGTCTGGCATTATTTGGACAGCTTTCTGGTTCATCAGCAGAGCGATGGATCCACCAAGGAATTTTCAGTTCGGAGGAAGATTCTGAAGGAAATGGCAATTTTTCTCGATTTTTCATCGAACTGAAAATGCCCCAAACAATTTCATGTGCCATAAGAAGGAATAATTGTAATTCATTGCATGCCACAGGCCAAGGTCAAACACCACAACAATGCCCCTAACACGCAAGTAGCTGTTTGAGGACCAAATGGTGAAGGGGCATGTAGTGATGTCATGATGCATAAGAATGTATCGGCATTCACCTGTGTCGTGGCCAGGGATGGGTAAACGTATAAAACTCCACGTATAATACGTGCGTATAATACGTACGTATAATACACGTAGAAAACGTATAAAACCTAAAAGTCGAGTAACACCTCATTTTTTGCAGAAAAAGCTGCTCTTTAACATGCTAACATTCTATTTATCGCATTAAAATAATGACAAGCATCATCATCAATGAAAGGAAAAAAAAATAAAACAGTTAACTAGTAAAGCCCTGCAATTGGGCTACTTTTAAGTTGGCTACACAAGATTGTTAGCCGCACACCATTGTAAAAATGCATTTCAAAATTGCGTGTGCACCAACCACGTGAAAGTTGATGCTGCCAAATTGGAATTATTTACTTGCATCTTTTATAACATAGGTCTAGATGCATTTAGCTCATGTACCTGGTAAAAGAGAGAAGTGCACAGAAAACCAAAAGTGACAAAATAAGAGAAGGCAAAAAACTAACATCACTGGCAACATTGTTAACATTAATTTTTTCATTTTTTACATTGTTGTTAAGCAGCAAATGGAAACAAGAATGGTGGTTATGAGAAAGTGCCAAAAACAACCTCTTGTTTTGTCTCACCCTTGCAACCTTCATTTGCAAGGAAACTTGTTCCACAACGAGGGTGGTCCCAGAAATCCTGACTGCTGGATTCGATCTGGAGTTGCCTTACCCAACGTCATTGGGCCGACTCAATATTCCTGTGCCAATTCTCTTTCTGGTCTGACAGCCTGGAGGTCCAGCTTTCTGCGATCACCGGAAAAATGACTCAGCGGTGACAGCCAGTAAATGGCAAGCACACATGCTTGAAACCACCTAAGTACTAATGCATACGACATTGGAGTGAAGGCCTATAGCATAAATGCACTGGGAAACCATGCAATCATTGGCACAATCGTTTTATCACGATTGCTTCATCATTGTTTCATCGCAATCATTTCATCACCAACCTACCTATTTCATTTTCTTTCATCTTTTACGAGTATTTCATTTTTTATCAACTAGGTATTTTGTAAATTTCATATCAGATTGTGAATGGGTGGTGATGATGCTTGCTTGTGAATGGGTGTGGTGATGATGTTATGCTCTTAGGCCAGTCTTTGATTCAGTTATTGATGCTTGCTCAGGGGTGCACTTGAGTGATTGTATCTGTGTGATTGTTGTCTGTCTGTTATTGAATGCTACATGACTGGGTTCCGTCCACATTCCGATAATATGTTTTCCGAACTCCTGCCCCCTCCTTCCTTTACCCTTTCATCCTTACGGATATTGCAACCGATGGTCGATTGGTTGCGCATCCTTTCTATCCCTCCCTTCCTTTTCCCAGGTATGTCTATGTGATGAACATTGCTGTTTTCTGATAACTTTGATGTTCGCCATTGATAATAATTGCCTTGATGGCATGAGAGCGGGAGTGCAGACTAAAAAACGTTCGTCCAAAATAAGCGCAGAGCACGTGGCAGAAAATCTCACATGAACTGCAAATGTTGAAAAAAAAGGTGAATCAAAATCCTGCCAGGTGCAAGCAAGAATCCAGCTGTGGAACGAGAGTGAGAATTTTGGCATTTGAGTACTTGGACAGCTTATGGTTCGTCGATGTATGTATCATAGGCAGAGCAAAGGATCCCGGGTATATTCAGTTCAGATGAAAATTCGGGAGAAAATGGCAATTATTTTTCTTGATTTTCATCCACATGCCATATTGTAGTTACAACAGTGCGACCAGTTTTGAAAAGAAAGCTACCATTATAAATGTTTGCAAGCAGTGGTTGGCATTGTGAACGGATCAGCAGGCGATGCAACCACGTTAAGAGGTTAAAAAACAAAGTCAGTTTTATTTTTTGTCTGTTTTTTAACCTCTTGATGTGGTCGTATCGCGTGCTAATCCAAAGCTATCATGTTAGACAAAAATCTAAAAATGCAATTTACGCTGTAAGAATTATCCCTTCCAGCGATCGTCATTATTTCCGACAACTTATTCAGGTTTTATTCCTCCTACGCAACCCTGAGTTGTGAAATAACTCCAGAATTGAATTCCTTGTTAAATTCCACCCGCAAGTCATGTGTCACACATGTTAAATTTTTGCACACGTATAATACGTACGTATAAAACACTTTTATACGTACGTATAATACGACGTATTATACGTAGAAAACTCACGTATAATACTTAAGTATTATACTTACCCATCCCTGGTCGTGGCTACCTACCTGCCCAGAAAGTTTAGTATACCAAGATCATTTTGAATTCTTGAACAGATCTGGCAAATGTGGGGTGAGGGTGTTGAAAGAATCTCGATGCAGCTGCTTTTTGCAACTAAGGTACCGCAGCTCTGTCCTGTGGCAAAAACCAGCAAACTCCTAATTTGTCGAAAGAA
Source organism: Sinentomon sp. SZTP_YWyxl (assembly GCA_030068105.1). NCBI lineage: Eukaryota > Metazoa > Arthropoda > Protura > Sinentomata > Sinentomidae > Sinentomon > Sinentomon sp. SZTP_YWyxl. The sequence goes on from JASGXE010000773.1 coordinate 17,402, forward strand.
AGCCATCATTTCAGACAAAATAGGTACAACACAATTTCATCTGTTATTATCCCTTCCTGCGATCGTCATCATTCCCGACAACTTATTTGGACTTAATTGCTCCTACACTTCCCCGAGATAGCAAATTTTGAAAAGAACACTTTACTACACTTACACCTACTAAAGTGCATTAGTTTTGAATGCAAGCCAATGTAGGTGTGTACGTTTTTTCAATCAGTTCCTCAACTTGTTCTTGAGTTTTCCAACTTGAAACAAGAGTTCTTGAGTTTTTCATCTTGTTCTTGAGTTTACCTGATTGGCTCACATTTCTCTTGTTAATGGTGTAGGGTACCTACGCATTCCCTAATTTTTGGCTTGTTTTCCCCAGGTGCTGATATCACGGAATTACAGGGGTGATATTGATCTCAGCGTTGTTGATAAGTTCATGACTTTGGTCATGGACAAAGAAGAAGAGGGTCAAATGTCACCAATCATTTACACATCTGATTGTACTTATGCTTTTATCAAGTGCAACAACTTATATGTTGTGTCGATCACAAAGAAAAATGCAAACATTGCACTGGTATTTGTGTTCCTTCATAAATTGGTTCAGGTTTGAATGTTGTTCATTTTTCTTTTTTATCTTGATTATTATTTTCGATGTTTCTTTCTCATATCTTCGATACAGGGATCTGTAAACGTTGAAAACTCAACGTATAGGTAGGTATGCATTATGTGACTCACCTGTAGGTACCTAATAGGTGAGTAGATATGCGAGTTTAAAACGTATAGGCCTAAAACTTTGTGACGGCTCATGTTTGCAGGAAGTGAGCCCTACCTGTTCTCTAGAAACAAAATTATTCTTGGGCTGTATGTGGTCGCTGGGCAATTATTATTCTCAATTGACCATCTATGAGTTTTGGGGATTTTCACCAAAAAAGCCCTAATGCAGCTATTTTTGCATGTGCCCTACCCGTACCTAGCATTCATAGAACATCTGAGTTAAGTCTCCAAAATTAGTACTGGATTATCGGGAACAATCCCAAAATTTATGAAAACATGTTCTTGTGTGGTTTTGCTGCTGGTTTTAACTGTCAAAAGTTCCTAAGAGTACCTATATTCCAATAAGGTTTGCAATTTTGGGTCATGATTCCTGGAAATTTTCATTGAAAAATCCCAAGAATGTTCCCAGGATTATTCTCAAAAGGAGAATTATTGCAAAATTCTTGTTTTCGCTATTTAAATGGATGACCTGTTTACATTTGTATGACAAGTGTCGTTATGGCTTTTTTGCTTTCTTTACTTTTTGCGTGGGTTCTTATGCCCTTCTGTTTCAGCAAAAGTTTATTTATTTATAATTATTTTCTTGAACTGTTCACAACATAGTGAAGCATCAGTGGCATAAAAACATTACCTACCTAATGAAACAAGACACAAGAAAACAACAATTAAACAGCAAATTGCAAAAACAGCAAAGGGCAATGCAGATGGAGGCAATGCAGCAATTCGCGCAACGCTTGTACCCAAGAGAAATAGGCTAATTACAAATATTAACCCGCAGCGTGACGCTGCACTATTTCGAAGAGACAAATGTGGGATGTGCGCTATGGATCCCACACTTCACAGGCACAGGGAGAACAAGAGTGGTGAAGACACGCAACCTCGCATCACGATTGGCCAGACACAGATTGCGCTGTAGGAACCCAAGAACTTTACCGGCTCGACGGCAAATGTATGAAGGAACTTGATGTAACAATCCCATGAAAGATCTTCGGAAAGATAAACACCGAGATATTTGAACTCAGTAACATTTAGGAGAATATTGCTATTAACAGTAATATGGAAATCAGCAATGGGGAAGCACGAGGGCCTCTCAAAGGAAACCCAACAGGATTTATCAGGCTTGACGCCCACACCCCATTTGTTGCACCAATTCTCAAGAACATGGAGGTCCTGCTGGAGAGCCACGTGACATGCATTGACTTGTGCATAATGTGTAACCATGGTCATCAGTGAACAATCTGGATGTGGACGATGAAAGAGGCAGCAAATCCTTGATGTAATTAAGGAATAAGAGGGGACCTGGGACACTTCCTTGGGGGACACCAGAGTGGACAAAAACTGAATCAGAGCGAGTAGGTACCGTTCACCGAAACTCGAAATGCTCGTCCAATCAGAAAATGTTCCAGAAGTGAGAGCAAGTTCAGAGGGATAGCAATTTTCGGTGGCTTGAGCAGGAGCAATGAATGCGAGATTGTGTCAAAAGCTTTAAAGAAATCTGTAAATGTTGCGTGGACCGGAGCCTTTTTTGTCAAGTATATTGCCAACGTCGTAGTTAAACTCCAGTAACTGAGTTGTGCATGAAAGACCCTTTCTGAAGCCATGCTGCTTTGGGGATAATCTGTAAATCTGTGATGAGATGAGAGAAAGAATGTGGGTGTGCAAAATCTTTTCATGAACTTTTCCACTTGAGCATAACAAAGATATGGGTCTGTAGTTTGCGGGGCAGTGCACGTCGCCTTTTTGGGGACCGGGGCAACGATTGCTTCCTTCCAGGTATTTGGCACGTGACAGGAAGTGGCTACACTTTAGAATAAGATTGTTAGTAAAAGGAAATTTCCTAGGAAACATTTGATAAACATTTATTGGTGATGCTGTCGGCTCCGGCTGCCTTGTTACTCTTCAACCTGCCTAACAAAACTTCGATTCAGCGTCTGGAGAAAACTGTGTTGAAATGCTCAATTATTGCATTCATTGAAACAGGATCGGTTGGTGGTGAAGTCCGAAATCCAACAGGGGAACTTCAGAAGTGTGTGAAATGAGCTGTGACCTCGAAGAACCGTTATGAGACAAATGGGCAGGGTGCTTCAAAAACCTTTTGGAACACACTGGCCAACGAGGCCGCTTGTTCCGTGGCAAAATGCAAGCAAAAGTAGAAAAAAAAAAATCAACCCCAATTTCCTATAATAGTTACCCCTGGCAGATTTTGCATGAGCCAAGTCAGGTCTCACCTCTTGTTGTAGTTTCTTCTCTCTCTCTCTCTCTCTCTCTCTCTCTCTCGCTCTCTCCTCTCTCTGTCGCTCTCTTTCTCTCTCGCTCTCTCTCTCTCTCTCTCACCCTTCCTCCCTTCCTTTTCAAAGGAACCTGAACAGTTCACTTCACAATGGCTTTGAATTGGCCAGTCAAGATAAGCCTAACCACACTTAACTACAGACAATGTTTCCCTCAATTCCTTTATTTAAATTTAATACGGATATGCCTTTAAAGCATCGGTGGTTCCGTCAAATATCCAGGCTTTTTTCACACTGCCTCCCACAGACTGATCATCAGGGGGTTAAAGCCATCATCCGTTCATAGCACGTAGGTCACCGGAACGACCTATGATGAGCGATAGGTCTACCCGCTCACTCAACGGATGACGCGATGTCTCCCTGTGAAGGGGAGTAGTCAAGTTGGTTAGTCAAAAGTTGCTGGTTTTTGGTCTGGTTGACAATACATCATGTTAAATTTAATAGGTAATTGACGAGCGAAGCGAGTCTACAACTGACAGCAAACCGTAATTTGTGTGCAATGATAACTCAAAAAATTGACAGCCGATCGTCCCCAATTTTTGTGGAGGCGAAGATGTCAATGTGGTGCGTTGCTGTATAGTTTTTGGTCAAAATTGGGGAAAAAATGCCAAAATGGCACAACAAAAACAAAAATGCTCTTTACCCTGCCCCACCTCATCAAAACTTGCAAGGAGTGCAGGCTGCAGCGCAACAACGAACAGACACTGCAGGCCGAGAAAACTCCGAACCTCACTCACCCGGAGGCAACGACTCACCGCGCCCCCATGCCAGGGAAAAGCGCCATGCACAATTTGCATCCCAACGCAGACAATGAAGGAGACAAGGCCAAGAGGTCGAGCACAGGACAGCAACAGAGCAGAGAAGCCAAAAGCTGAGAAATGGCTGAGAAGAAACAAACAGGGCAACAGGTTGCGTTTCATTTCCGTCAATGAATGCAGAAATCAATTATCACCAGTCAACAACACCTCACAAAAAAGAAAGAACTGCACTGCGCTCCTTTCAGTTGCGGCTTGTGTTTTTGCATTCTGTGTTGTTCATCCAGGAGCAGATTTTACACCTTTTGGGGGGCGTCTGGGGAAATTGATTGTTTGGGGAAATTTGGAGAAATTGCGATTTTTGTCCACCAACAACAGCGCAAATGGATTGAGCAGAAATGCGAAACGTGGGGATTTTTGTTTCGGTTGATGTTCTGTATTTTTTTCGGCTTTCGCTTTCGTTCCATATTCTTGTGTCGCGACGCATTTTGACACGACTATTTCGCAGCCGAAGCTCGATAATTGAATTCTCTCGTGATAGGTTAGAATGGATCAAGTTCGGTTAGGAAAGGACAGGATGGCACGAAAATGAGACCTGCATCCCGCGAAGACACCGAACTCCTCCACTCGCACCCATGCTCAATTTTCGCCACAAAGCTCACAATAGAAGGCCAAGAGAACAGGCACGAAAGGAACAGGACAACAGTTTTGCAATATTTTTTAGCCAAACAAACAACCAGCGAAACATCAGCCATAACGTTTAAAAGAAAAAGTGGAGGAATTCCGGGACTTTCATTTGTGCAAGCAAAATGTGTGCTGCTGAATTGCGGCGTTTGAAGGGGTGTGCGCATCGAAAGACATGCGAGTGAATGGCGGACCGCGGGGCGATGCCCACTGAAAATTATTTTCTCTTGAACAAAGCGACGGTTTTTGAGGTAGTTTCGCGTGGCGCAAAGCTGAAAAATGAGCGCTTTTTGACGTGTCATGATCCCAACCTTTCGTTGGGTAAAACTCTTAAACCATTCGAGGAACAAAAGTGCTCAAGTTTCGGAGTTGTAAATTTCCGGGTCCTGCGAAGAATCACAAAATCATTGAATTTGAACACCACTCTGCAATTTTATGACCAGAGATAACATTACATGACAGCATCGTTTTGTTTTGAGCGGGAAGAAGGCAGCGCCTCCCTCGGATTTCTAGGGAGGTACCTACTGCCTCTTGAACTTACTGATACCAAAATCAGCACAATTTGCACAACAATCGCCAACAAACATGCCCACAGACCGCTTGTGCAGTCGTCGATTGTGCAGGAGCAAAAGCGACTGGGACACGAAAGAAAAAAGCTGATCGCTCGTCTACAACAGGAAGCCTGTCTCCTGTTTCCCAGTTTAACAAATGAAAAAGTATAAATATTACCAATACAATGCAATTCCCTGCAATGCAAATGCACATGGAATTTGGAATTTAGGTGACATCACACCCATTGACAATAATTATTAATGATATACAGATATTTACTCCTCAAAGGAACATGAGATTCCTATCACATGTTTGCACTGGATAGGAATCTCCTCACTTCAAACAAAGTTCTCTGAATATGCAGAAACCATGATTGGTACTTTACTTTAGCAAAGTGAATGTTTTTCTCTCCAACCGGACTTCTCCCAGGGGATTTCATCGCCATCATCATCATTGCCATGCGGCCGGTGACTTGGCAAGGATGGCCACGTTGCCCTGGCGAAAACCCCAAAACAGTAGCAACGTACACAAATAGGCCTATAAACCCTATTTGTATCCCTCATTATTTGTATCCTTTTGAACCCGTGAGCTTTCAACTCTCTACTTGGGACTGACTTCTTGATTCAGGAGAGAGTTAAATAGTCAATCCTGTCCAGGAATCTTACCTACTCCGCCTAATTGGAGCAGTCCATTTCAGGGTGTGGGATCCCAAACGCGGGAATATCCTAAACTAATCGAGGCTTCGTCAAACGAACTTCTGGCACTGTACAGCAACTGTGAAGTTCAAGGGATCATGCTGTAGTTTGATCTGTGAATTATCGAAAACTCCTCGGGAACAACCCTAAAAGGTCATCCGTGGTCGTCCGATTTGTGGGGCACCGAATCAATTCAATAATGCATTTAAATTGGCCCTTTTTTCATCTGGGGCAATCTTTCAGGTTGTTCAGGGCATCATCGGTAAGGGTCGGTGAGGTTTTGTATCTTTATGGGCTCTCTTTGATGTTCTTCCAAACCTAACCTGAACCAAATCTAACTTTTTGCACAGATTTCAGTAGGTACCCCGAAATTTGTGTTTGTCTTAGGGATTTTTAGTGGAATGCTGCTTTGCTCGAATTGAGATTGGTCCGAATGGTGCTTGCATCGATTTTACTGACTAACCTGTAAGGTGCCTGAATGTTTCACCAGACGTTAATCCTGGTGAAACATTGTTTCTTTGAGGCCAAGGAACCTCACCACTAGGATTATGCAGGTTCTGAATGGAGCACAGTCTCCCTGACTTGTTATGACAGCCAGCCAAGTTAGGGCTAGGAATTACTGTGTGCTGGATCTGCATCTATTTGATGATAACTATTGATCAGAAGCTAATTGTCATCTTCTTGGGAGCTTTACTTCACAGCATCGTCATCTGCTTCAAGGCGGCTATCAATGCATCTGCCCTCTGCTTGACGATACACGGCCGTTCCCCTGCTTTTGCTATCCTTTTGCTTTGCAATATCCTTTGCCTTCAGTGTATATTTATCCTTCTGCAGTGTACACCCTATTTTCTCCCTTCACAACAACTGCGATCTGATAACGTGTCCATCGGTAGCGAAGAAGTTCTGAAGATAGAATTACTCATTGGTGGTGAGAATCTTTCTATCCAAAGAGCGAACCCTTACATTTGGCGACCCAGCCAGGATACTTCTTCCGTTTCCCTGTCGATATGGACAAAGTTATCTTCAAGAGTCGGGATGTTGTTTGGATCACCTGGAAAGGATCGAGAAATTGGCCAGGTTTGATATTCAGATCGTCAGTCAAGTCAAGTGAAGCGAAGCCATTGTTTGATGTGTTCTTCCTGGGCACTTATCAGATTGCCCTAGACTTGGCATTGAATAAGCTTTCTTTCTACGCCGAGACCTACGACGACAATACGAGAGCAGCCAGCAAGGATTCGCGGTTCCATTCAGCCTTGGATGAAGCAAAATTGATTCACTCTGATCGGGAAGCTGAGGGATCTTTGAAATTGTTCAGAAGAATGGAGCAAGAGTTTGCAGCTTATGATCGGTCTCGTGTCAAGGAGTCATCAGATCGAGGTTCTACGAGAGAGGCTGCAGAAGTCGCCGCTTCTTCAAGTTCTGGTCGGATGATTTCAGAAGAAGCACCTGGAGGCAGTCGTGCAGCAGTTGAGACTCGAGGATTAGCTGAGGAGAGTCCAGCGCAAAACCCTCCGGATTTGGACTTCAAGTTGGACAGAATTTTTACTGCTCTAGAGAAAATGGCGTGGAAGCAGAGACATTTACAGCAGCAAGTTGACGACATCCAGAGACCCGCCAGAGAACCGGATCTTGAAGTTACCACAAGTTGGTCAAGTCGATGATGTCCAAGCTGAAGCCGTGCACGTCCCAGGAGAAGTGTCTGCTTTTGCCCCTGAACGTCGAGAACCGTCTCCTTGTCAACAAGCACAATCGTTGGTGACAAGTGGAAGTCACAACCCAGTCTTTTTCCAGACTACACCTAAGCTTCCAAAATTCTCAGGTGGTCTGCATGAAAATCCGAGGGAGTTTGCAGACGATCTGGAGACGTTTGTTCTCACATCAGGACTCTCAAACCAGCAGGTTCTCAATCAACTCTTACTGATGCTTGAAGGTACGAGTGGTCTTTGGTATAGATCTGTTCGTCAGTCAATTGTGGATGTGAAAGCTTTTCGACGGCTATTTCTAGAAGAGTTTGCTGGAAGGGAACAAGTCAGGCTCATGAGAGATAAGATCCGGACTCGTTATCAAGATGTTGGGGAGTCATTTCGTCACTACGCATATGAGAAATCTCGATGGTATTGTTTCCTGCATCCCAGGGCACCTGATCGTGACATTGTTGAGAAGATCATGGAAGGCATGGATCCAAGTCTGGAGATGTTAATGCACAATCGTCATCCCTCAACGTTGAGTGATCTGATTCGTGAAGTCGAAACTGTGGAGTTCTTGAGAGATAAGAAGAAGAGATTTGATGACAGAAGAAGAGCTAGATCTTCCTCCTCCACATCAGTAACTACTTGGATGCCTTAGTCGAGACCAAGGACTTCTCAGGGAATCCCTCCTGATGGGCCTAGTCGTGGTGATCGAACCAGAGGTACAAATGAGGATCGTTCAGGAGCTGTTACCTGTTTTCGATGTGGAACAGCAGGTCATTTTGCCAGTAATTGTCATTTATCTCCGCCACAGTCCAGTTACAGTGAAGACCGAAATTGTGTTCAGTCATCTGCATCTTCACAAGATCGTAGATATTCCCCATCTGCAGTTAAATCAAGGACTGATGTACACTTTGAAGAGATTTCTTCCAGTGATGTACCAGGAATGTCCCAGAATAATGGTGAAGGGGAATTTGACACACTGTTCATTCCTGTCAAACTGCATTCTGATCAGCTGGACAAGCACCGTGATGTTCTGGCGTTACCAGATACGGGAGCCTCAGTCACAGTTTTGAACACTCGTTTTGCCATGGATATGGGTCTCAAAGTTTTGCCGAGTGGAGTCACCATGAGAGCCTTTGACGGACGAGAATGTGTGGATGTTGGGGAAACAGAAGTTACCTTGGAAATTTTGGACAGAGTTTGGAGAGGGAGAATTTACATCATGGATATCAGGGCAAGTGACTTGTTATTGGGAAGGGACGTTTTGAAAGCAATGGGGATCATAGTCGATTTGGGGACGGGAACTTTTGGAATGAGTTGTCCATTGAAAGGAAAGTTAGTCACGAGAGAAGGGAATCAGTCAGACTTAGGTAGAGTTATACATACTTTGGAAACAGCCAAGTGTTGTCGGAAAGGGACAGACACATCTTCAAACTACTTCATCAATGAAAACAGCCGTTCGGGTTGTGAAGATGACAAGCAAACTACTGAGGTGAAGAGATATCATCGCGGAAGGTTGAAAAAGTTGTCTTCAAGTAAACCTTCTCAAATGATTTCAAAGCCCAATCATGAAGATTCCACTTCCCACTGCCAGATGAAGTCATCATTGAAGGATATTGGTGTTCATTCTGCAAACAGGACGCAGAAGAAAGTTCGGTTCACGTCGCCTTCTGTCATCTTGTCAGGTTTTGTTGCTGATGGCGATATGAAGAGTAATCATCGTCACACAGACAATCATGATGGGACATCAACCAACTCTGTTGGCCATGGTCCAGATGTGGATGTTTCGCGGCCAGTTGCTGAAACTGCAAAGAATCTGCGAAGAAGACAAATCCGGAGGAAGCAGTTGTTGTCTTCTAAGGACGTCCCAGTCGGTGAAGGGCCAACGTTCCAAGGTTCAATTGAGGAGTCACGACGTGCTACAGATAGTTTCCTCTCCTTCAAGAAGACTCATCGGAGACAACTTGTCCTCCCTATACTACCCAGTCGACATGGAATCAAATCCTTCCCTGCCACTGATTGGAAGATGTCTTGCGACAAGAAGAATCATTCAACTTTTTTGAAGTCGGGAGATCTTGTCGTGATGAATATTACTTCTCAGTTTGATACGGGTCTTGCTGTGGCAAAGCTGACAGGTCAGTGGTTTGGACCATACAGTCTTGGAAAACACTTTATGATTGCCAACATGGATTATTTTGAAGTGCTGGATGAAACGAAGGCATTTGTGATGACCGCACACGTCTCCCAATTGGAAAAGTATTGTGTTGTGGAGCCGAATCGTCGAAAGGGTCATCTGAATTGGTAAAGCAATTGTCAAGATATTTTGTAAATAATGTATATAGGATGCTTTGGATTATATGAGTGGATTTGGGGAGTCAGATCTTGATCGAGGCTGTTTTGGTCCCGGGGGGTGGGGGGTTGAGTGATTTGGAAGTTTAGGTGGAATTATTGTTAATGACAGTCATATGGAAACTTAGTTGGATGGCAAATCTGGAGGCCAAATTTCGGAAGGAGGGGAATGTGTAAGGTGCCTGAATGTTTCACCAGACGTTAATCCTGGTGAAACATTGTTTCTTTGAGGCCAAGGAACCTCACCACTAGGATAATACAGGTTCTGAATGGAGCACAGTCTCCCTGACTTGTTATGACAGCCAGCCAAGTTAGGGCTAGGAATTACTGTGTGCTGGATCTGCATCTATTTGATGATAACTATTGATCAGAAGCTAATTGTCATCTTCTTGGGAGCTTTACTTCACAGCATCGTCATCTGCTTCAAGGCGGCTATCAATGCATCTGTCCTCTGCTTGACGATACACGCCCGTTCCCCTGCTTTTGTTATCCTTTGCCTTCAGTGTATATTTATCCTTCTGCAGTGTACACCCTATTTTCTCCCTTCACAACAACTGCGATCTGATAACGTGTCCATCGGTAGCGAAGAAGTTCTGAAGATAGAATTACTCATTGGTGGTGGGAATCTTTCTATCCAAAGAGCAAACCCTTACAAAACGCCGTTAAAATGAAAGAACATCCGAACAAGGCACCTACGTTCCCCCAAAAGGTACCTACCTTAACTTTTTTTACCACTGCTCTCTTCACTCGCTTGCAGGTGATGGTTGAATACTTCAAGGAGCTGGAGGAGGAGAGCATTAGAGACAACTTTGTCATCATCTATGAACTAATGGATGAGTTGTTAGATTTTGGATATCCTCAAACCACCGACAGCAAAATTTTGCAGGAGTTAGTATTTCCTGTTTTTGTTATTCTTTAAATTTATAACAGGAGCGTCTTAACATAGTAAGGAGGATAATAACAGGAGCGTCTTAACATACAGTGAAATAAAGGTTACCTACCGACATGTTCAACAAGTGTACCTGTGACAACTGCAACTTCTGTGCAAAATGTGCAGAGAAGTGGTTCAGCGAACAAGGCCAGCTGGCACAGATTGTTACAATATTACCTATAAATGCCGCCACCAACCAAGGGTGATGCCGGAAGTCATAAATTTATAACAAGTGCCATTGGCCCAGACGCCGACCCATTTTGGGTCAAAATTGTAACTTTTCACTTTTGTGCAGAAAAGCAACATTTAAACCTTCCCATACAAGCCTGAAAAAAATTTCATCAGAATGTGAAACATCATTAAAAATTAATCATGTTCGAACCATAATAAAACTAAATTATCTTTCCAATGATGGATGTTCCCTAAATGATCATAAAAAAAATTTTAGTGTTCGAAGTCAGGGAAATTTCCCGGGAAGTTTCCTGGGAAAATTCTGAATTTCCCAATTTTCCGGGAAAATTGGGAAATATTCCTGTAAAAATAATGTGGATATTTCCTGCGAAAGTTGTGAAATTTACAGAACAAATCCAATATATTTTGCTGC
>JASGXE010000774.1:0-50688 GCA_030068105.1 Sinentomon sp. SZTP_YWyxl
TCGAACCCGACATTAAAAGATTAAAAGATTGTGAAGACAAATTTGGATAAAGGCAAAGAATTATTAGGGAGCAGAACGGGCGCCACTTAATATTTTATTTTGTTTTTGCATTGTTAATTTTTAGTTTTTTATTTGTTTTTAAGCGGTATTGAAAGTATGAAAAATGAATAAAAAAATCTTTCCACATTTCACCATTCTCCCCGAATCTACAAAAGTAAAATGCTACTAAAATTTACAAAAAAAAAACAAAATTTCAAAAAAAATGATTGGTGAAATGGAATCGTTTTTTTCATCAATACCGTACCACGTCATGGTACTCTCATCTCAATTTGCTAGACAACCCAATACATTCCCACCACATACATTTCACAACAAACATTGTCATCCACTTCTTTTTCTCATATGCCAGGACAATTCAAACATGAACACAACAAAAAATAAAATCCGGAAAATTCCTTGGACGTCGGGTCTTTTCCAAAGTTCATCTTCGACCGGTCTATCGGAGTCAGTGTCCTGGAGACAACGTAATGGAAATTTCCGATGGGTAAATCAACAATAAATAAGTGACTACTTAGGAATGCAGATAAAAATCAATGAGTCACACGTCCGTGAAACATGACTTGCGTTTTTGCGGAGGTTTTGAAGATAAAACATTAAACATGTCCACCTCCTGTTTGATCCACTATTCAGTGTTATGACATTCACACAATCATTCAAATAGAGAGAAATTGCATCTCATCCATGTACCTGTGACCAAATGCTGCTTTTCATTTTCCATGATTGTTTGCAAGCTTGTTGGATTGAGAGGAATCACATAACGTGAGACTTTTTTTAACTTTTCCATCGTTTACGACAAAATTATGTGTTGTGCAGCCACGACCATAAAAGTACAGAAATATACATCGAAAATTTCCAAACTCGCCTTGATTCGACTCCGATTCAAACAGCAATGATCTTCAATCGCAGGAAAAATGTTCACCAGCTGGCGTGTCGTTTCGTCCTGCGAGAGCAGTAGCGAATATCTTCACCGCACCTCATTGAAAACAATCGCACATGCGCAATGCAAGCCGGTAACAGGCTGTATGCGTTGATTACGCAAAAGTGCCCGACACATTTCATTTCCTCAAAGATGATTTTAAAAATGTGCCTAAGATACCACGTTTCGTTCGCAAATTTCACCACAGACATTCAACATATTGATAAATGTTTGTTTCTGTTATATCAATACATTTACATGGATGTCAATGAACCTTAAATAATTTACGAGTTAACCCACATATTCTGCTCTATAAAAACTCGTTTGTAATTGTAATTGTAATTGTGCAAAGATACCAGGCAAATTGAGTTGGCACTGGTTAAAAATGGTACAGTATGATGATTAATTAAAACACATTTACAATCGTGGACATAATCCATAGTCAAAAGGTCAAATTTACACAATGTACACAAATTAAAAAGGCCAACTAGGACGCTGGCTGGTGTGCGTGAAAAGCTGACGCATTTTTCAAAATTTTAGATGATCCAGGGAGTCTGTTCCAATCGAAGGCCGATCTCGGAAAAAAGGAGTTCTGAAGAACACTACTTCTTGAACGAGGTATCAGAAGAGACATGCCGTTGTCAGTACGACGCTGCAACTGCTTGATTGAGAAACCACTCGGAAGGGACGCGACTATGTCATTTGTAATAAAGCCACTCAGTAGCCGCAAACGATGCTCGCGGCGGCGAACAGAAAGGGGAACTAAATCGAGATCCCTAAGAATTGAAGAAACGCTGCAGAACCTGTCGAACTTGCCGGAAATAATCCTGGCTGCCCGGCGCTGGACTTGCTCTACTGCTGCGATATCACACGCTTTTACGGGATCCCAGACGCCACTTGCATATTCCAGGATAGGGAGAACTAAAGACACATAGGCCCGTTTTTTAACCTCAACTGGGGCACCTCTAAGGTTACGGTACACACAGCCCAGAGTGGAACGGGCTTTGCTAATGGTTGTAGCAATGTGTGCACTCCATGAAAGGTTATCCGAAAAAGTTATCCCTAAATATTTCGTCTCACGCACTTGAACAAGGAGGGATGATCCAACTTGATATCCGGGCTGAGGGAGGACCCGCCTAGAATGGCCAAAACGCATTGCGAATGATTTCGTTGTGTTTATTGTCATTGCGTTTGTGGCACACCAGCCAGAAATGAGAGCAAGGTCAGAACTTAAGGAATTGCAGTCGTCCGCACTGACAATGGATCTGTAAATGACGATGTCATCAGCAAATAAACGAATATGCGATGATATACCCAGTGAAATGTCATTTATGTAAACCAGAAATAGCAGAGGACCGATCACACTACCTTGCGGAACACCTGCCGTGACAGAGAATGAGGTGGAGGTCGATTCCTGGAAAACTACTTGTAAAGAGCGGCCAGTGAGAAACGATTTTACTAGTTCGAGAAGTTTGGGAGGGAATTGCAGAGCAACAAGTTTAGAAATTAAGATTGCATGGGAAACCATGTCAAAGGCTTTCACCAAGTCTAAGAATATGGCGTCAACTAGGTCACCTTTGTCTAGCGAACACGCAACGTCGTGAGTGAAAAGGAGAGCCTGGGTTTCACAAGAGCGATTCCGGCGGAACCCAAATTGGTTGGGATGGAAAAAATTTATACTGTCTAAGAAAGATGTAATTTCAATGCAAAGGACCCGTTCAAATAGCTTTGACGCATTGCAAGTTAATGAAATCGGCCGGTAGCCCTCAGGTTTTGCAAGATTTCCTCCTTTTTTGGGGATCGGGGAAATAAGGGCTCTCTTCCAGTCTGCCGGGATAACTCCTGATGCGTAGACATGATTGTAAAGGTGTGTCAGAGCTGGTGCAAGACTCGGTGCAAGGCCTTTCAATAGACGTCCCGGGAGACCATCTGGGCCACCGGATTTATTAGATTTTATTTTCACAAGCAACTTAAAAATGCCACGACAGGTAAAAAATTTTTCGGCGTTTTCGTGAATGCGCGGACGACTGCCTTGATGATCAAGAAGAATAAAATCAGACGAAACACGGTCAGAATTGTTCGTTGGAAACACTAGAAACGTTATTGACAATATTTGGGCCAGCAAAAAAAGATGCGAACACTTCTACTTTTTCGGATGGAATTTGTACTGGTTGATTATTGGAATCGATTAATGAGGGGACAGGATTTGATTTTCTCATGGATTTTAAATAGGCCCAAAATTTTCGGGAGTGTGTTGATTTAAAGGCATCTGTCATATATTTGTTGAAAAGCTCAATGTTCAAATCGGAACAAAGTTTCTTAAATCGGTCATACTGCGCAAAATGATCAGCTTGTCCTGAGCGTTTTAAAAGGGCGTGAGCTCTTCTTTTACGACGGAAAAGAACACGAAGCTTTTTGTTTACCCATGGGAACTTCGGATTCACCTTTCTTCTGACAGAAGGAATTTTTGAGAGGACATTCAAAAGTGTGTCTTTCAGCGTTAACCAAGTCGCATCAACGGACCTTGAAAAAAGAAACGGGGAACCGAAAAACGGGTTAGTTGAAACGACAGAGTTTAGCAAGTCCCAGTCCACTCCAGAGAAATCTTTTTTTAAAAATATGCGGTCCGGAAGGGTTGGTGCTATAAACGACATTGCCATGATGACAGCTTTATGATCTGAGATACCACCCACAACACTAGCCACTATGGCAGGACAATCAAAGTTGGCGAGAGAAAGGTCTAAAAGTGTGGCTGTGTGTTGAGTGATTCGAGTGGGTTTACTCACCAATTGATTGAACGAAAAAGAAAGCATAAGATCCTCAACAAATCTGTCGTTAAAACCACGGGGAGTGGAATTTTGCGCACATTGAAAAAGCGACGGACAATTAAAATCCCCGCACAGTAGGATTTTGTGATTGAGAGCTGAACGTGCCCTAACTGAGGCATAAATCAGTAAACAGTGAGCAATCCTGTGCCAAGTTTGACGGAAGGTAAACTACACCCAACAACAAAGAAACACCACCTTGGGGGCGGACAGTGCACCAAACAATTTCCAACTCCGATCTGACCGTTGGAGCATCGGCGGAGAAAGGGTCAGGGAAGCTGGGGATAGAATTACGAACAGCGAGTGCCACCCCACCACCCACTCTATCACAGCGGAAAATGTTAAATTCGCCTGGTAGAAGCTCTGAATCTGGTATATCACCAGTGAGCCAAGTTTCCGTTAAAAAAAGGACCGACACTTTATGCAGCTCAACAAATTCAGCAAGCTCAATTCTTTTCTGTAGGTTGCGAAGGGACCTGCAATTGATATTTGCAAGAACAAGTTCAGAAAGAGTTTTGTCCTGTGAACAAGATGGCAAGACAGACACAGGTTCGGGGACGTCCACTAAAAGGGCTGGCACCCTTGACAGCAAAGCCGCTGGAAGATAGGCGGGAGTTTGGACATTTGGAAAAATGACTTGATCAATGCATGTGGGGACGTCGCCCTCTGCTGACGAATGATGATCTCGACATGTCAAACTGAAAAGGGCACGGTGAGAGTCAAACTGTCCGCCGCCAATGGATAAAAACGCCGGAACGAAATGCAGCATGAAAAAAGAAGTGATTACATGCAGAAAAAAGATAGGCTGCAAAAAATCAAATTTAAATTGAAAAGCGTGAACAGCCTTTTTGCCTTGAAAAGGAGAGGGACGGTCAGACTGACAAACAACCGCTCAGCGAGGAATTTGAGGTGGCTGTATAACAGCAATAAAAATGTGTTTGCAGATTGCTGCTGTTCGAATAGGTAAAGGCGAGCACACACTGATGTCAGATATGAATTATAAGGATAAGTATTTGCAAGAAGATGATTGTTAGTCAGAAGGTTGCAACTTAGCTGAGAGATCGGCCATCCTTGTCAATACGCTGGTGACCATCGACTCGCAGTGGACCAACGACGGAAACTGGGTGCAGGAACATCGTAACGTCTTGCATCAAATCCATCCGTAAGCATGAGAAAGAGGAGGTCCAGATGTTGTGCACCGACTTTGGAGAAGTGCAGCCCATCCCTTGCGAGCCATCCGGACTTCATAGCAAAGTTAATGTCTCCGAATCCAACGTTAAGGTGCCGGCAGAGTTCAAACAGCTCACTGTTAACTTCACGTATGAGAGCCAGTGGGACGTCAGCTCTAGCAACAATAGCTGAGAGGGAGAGTCGTGATCTGGGGGAGAGCTCACGGATCGCGGTGAGGAGATGCCACATTTCACGGACCAATCTTGGGGCATTTCTGTGCCTGCCCAGAGAGTTGGTGCCAATATGCACAATGATATTTGTGACACCATCATGTAAGACACCGGATGACAGGACATAGTCAGCTAGTTTGTCTATAGTTGCTCCAGGTAGGGAGTAAACCCCATAGTCCCCTGACAAATCTAGCATTGAGTTTTTAACCATAGAATCTCCGAGGATAATGTTGCTGGCCAATGGGTTACCTTTAGCAATCACTTTGAACTTGGATCTGAATGCAACATCAGATGGCCTGATGTCCTGTCCGAAGTCGTTTTCAGGAACTGGATGTGACACGAACGGAAGTGGCAAGTTCATAAGGTGGTGACTTGTGCTGGAATCAGCATGCGCTGCCATTGAGGCAGAGAAGCGAGAGATGCCAGTTGCCGAAGAATGTTTGAAACACTGCTCCGGCGGATGGTTAACTATGGGGTCGTATATCCCATGAACTTTTCTTCTTCCTGGTGAAATTCCGCAACTTGCTTCGGGGATTCAGTGCACTCAACAGTTGATGATTTCAACTGGAGTTTTGGGGGCAACTGAGAGCTGGTCGATGCGACACTTGCTTCTTCTGGCTTGTCTATTTGGGTAATGATAGCTGCGATAGCTTGATCTACAGCCAAGAAATGTGTTTCAAGCTCCTCAAATTTTGAGCCATACACGTTAAGTGATGAGAATAGCGTGTCTTTAAGCTCAATGACTTTAGATTCCAGGTTTTTCAGATTGCTGGAAAGTTTCTCGTTTGTGTCCACGTAGCTTTTGACGATACGCAGATTCTCAACAAGGCAAGAAGTGCATGCGATTGTGGTGGTAACACTTGCCGGTGGGATACCAATGCATTCGATATGGTACCATTTCGGACAATTGGGTAACTGCAGACTAAACATCACCATGTCACCAGAAGAGGGCAAGTGTTTGCGTTCAAACTTTCAATTTTCGAGGCAGTATAAATCGGAATCTGCAGGAGCGGGCACACTCGAAGAACTATCGACACCACCCTGAAGCTTGCAAGTAGCCTTACGTGGCATACTAATGGCTTGACGACTTCACAAAAACACGGCGAAGAGACGAGGCGAAATGAACTGCGATATGACTCTGTGTAAGTCCAGCAAACACCAGGACGAAAGCGCTGCTCGAACGACTGTCAGCTGTGAACGCAGATTGCGAATGAACGCAGATTGCGAATGAAGTAGATTGCGTTTTGTGAAGTAGAAACCGTGTTTACTTTCAGCATTGTATAAGTTGTTGTAATCCGATGAAAACTCAAAAATGGCATCCCTTGCACTATTCTTTAGATTTTTGTGACAAGTTTCCTACGGTTCTTCATCTCCCTCCCTCGCCAACAATGATATATGGGGTGGAAATTGAACACAACATTCTGACGAATTCTTACATGTGACCGCAAGCGCCAACCCCGATCTCAAATCCCACATTTTTCTGAATGTCAAGTTTATCTCTCAATTAGCATCCTAATCCGGCCCTCATCATGCATATCAATTTCCCAAGTCTCGTCAGATTCAACCACGATAACTCCCTATGATTTATAATCAGAACTACTAAAAAATCACTAACAAAAACTATACAAAATCCAAAAAACACAATTCAAGTGCCCAAACTATACAAAATTTCAAGTATCTGAATTTATACATCAAAGATATAGGATAAACACAAGTGTCGAAATTACCAAGTGTCGCAACAACTTTCAAGCACACTTTTCAAGAAAAGCAAGACGCAGCACGAGTGAAATGTTCTTTGCACTAGGTAAAACACAAAACTAAACTACCTTGCAGCACCTTTATATCTGAAGGCAGGTTAAGTAATCATAAAATCCTCAGCTGTCTTCGGAAATATACCAAAAAAGGAGAATCCGGTGGAAGCGGAAAGATCTCCAAACCAATTGTACCAGAGACTACCAAAGGAGATAATGCAAATATCTAATAATATTCAAATAATATTCATTGTTGCTCCATTGTAGAGTCTCAGATGTAAAGTGTAGAGTCTTAGGTGTAAAGTAAGTGGCTTGCCTCCAATATCTGCGGACTGATATTTCGCCATTGAACAATCAATCTTTACATGGTCTTTTTGGTGAAAAATTGCAACAAGATATCGTGATGTTGTGTGTTTTTGGACAACCCCCATTAATTCCAATTCTTGCTATGACACTTGCTGGCAGTTTGGTTCTCACAAATTTAATTATCCCAGAACTTTGTCTGAACATTTGCCGCTATCTTCCTCACAATTCCAGTCTGTTCGACGTTAGCAACAAGTGATTGTCTCCTTTCCATTCCGAATACGTTGGCAGCCCGTTCTCATCCTTAACGTTTCGAGCAATACCGATCAGCAGCAAATACCTGCCTCATTCATCGCAGTTAAGATAATTCGTATCTGTCAACACACTCCTGATGATTCACCTTCGCATTTATGAGTTGCTTTTAACAAGCATGATTCATTTAGTCAGCGCAATTAGATGTGCAATTAATTTTGTTTTCTCTTGTTTTTTGTTTTCTATTGCTCAGTAAACGCTACTGTGCGTTTCTCGTATTTTAACAATTGCTGGTGACAGCCAAAACTGTAAAGTTTGTCAATCGCTGTGTGCCATTCTGATGCTTGATATTTGCATTTGTGCATTCTTGCTCCACTCAACGCAATTAAATGCTCTTGTACAGTTCTGATGCCTAATACACACGCTTATGCCCACAAGAACTTTGTGCAAAAAGTAATAACACGAGTTATTTCTCCATGGGTCATCGGAATTCCAGGTTAATTCAATCAAGTTTCCGAATTTGTTTTCACGATTACTTACATTAAGGACTTTCCACGATGCCTTCATTCATCTTCCTTTCGTGTTACATTGCACATTATGAAAATATTTTAAAAGGTTTCGATAATCTCTGTCATGTTTTTGAGCATTGAAGAATGTTGAGCAATGAGGGACACTGCTCCTCGATAAATAGGTCGAAACACTCATATACGTACCCAAGAATGATGTGTGTAATTAAAGTAATTGTTGCGATGCGTTACCAAACATCTACGAATTTCATGCAATTTTGTTTTTGTGTGGTCGAATGCCGCTATTTTTAAATTGCGGGATACGTTCGAATGGTGATTCTATCGAATATTCGGAAGAAAAGCCATTGTAGCCAAAGTACATTGGATCCAGGTATACAGCCAATGAAATAAAGGTAATTTGGACAACATATATATATATATACGTAAAGAGATTTGCAGTATTTTCATGGACACTAAACCTTTAATAAAAAGCAATACCTTTCATCGCCCAGCTTGGCCAAGTGGTAATGAGAATGACGTTGGATTTATAATCCAATTTTCAAACATTGCGTGGGTTCGAAACCTGTCTCTTCCAAAACTATTGAAACGTGAAACCTTTTTTCACTGAACTTTTTTTTCAATCGAAATTTCAAAACAAAAAAGGCGTGCTGAAAAAAAATATTATCGTTTTTTATATTTTACCGTTTCAGGTATTATTTGGCCTGCAAGTGGAATGCCAACATTGTTAGACTACTATAGTGATATTTTGCCGCAGAAAATCCCAATTGAAGCCGCCAGAAGTGTCTTTCTGAGAGGATGGGGCATGGACAACATTCAGATTATTACAGGATTTTTGCTCGCTTCTTTATGGATTTCGATTTTTTTGCTGCTGAGTTTCCTTGTTATAAGAGTCAAAGTAAGAGCTTAGCTATCCAGAGAATATGTGGTTGGTTGAAGCAACCAACAGACACCATGCTCTCGCATTTAGAATATGCAAACCATTGATAGAGTTAGATATATTTCACAATTTTTGCTCTTTACATTTACGGAAGTTAGTTAACGTGTTATAATGTGCTAAACGGATAAAATAAATTAAATGGCGTCCACGTCGTAATTTAAGCAATTGTTTCTCCGTCCTTATAATGAACTATAAGATGAGCTACTTGGTAAAATGATTTGTGTCAAAATGTAAAGCCATCATTACCGTTTGCCTATGTTTTGTTTTGATTCAGACATTCTATCAGGTTTACGGTCAGTGTTAGTTCAAGGCATATTCTTTCAACTGATTGCAATTTCGTTGTTATGGCAACCTGCAACTGGATGGATATGGCGAACATAATGATCTTACGAAGGAACTTATAATGATCCTCTGATCTTTTCTTTTTGATGTACGTGTAATAAATGATTTCTATTATATCTTAGAAAGTGATGTGAAAATCAAGTGTTATTATTCAATTAGGACCCAATCTATGAAAGGTCGCCATCTGACGATGGCTTGTGCAAAACTGAAGAGGACGTACCTATCACCATATCAAATTACAGTAGACCTTCAAAAATGTAGTGTGATAAAAGTGCGAAGTTCTTCCTCTTCAAAAGTTTCCTGACATTTCAGAAATCAACGAAACGCAAGTCTATAAAAGTACTGGATCACACGCATTGAAGATTGATCGGATGACTACGGATGATATGCAGCAACAAATGTGATTATGCAAATACCACACAAAATTGTGCAACAAATTACAGGGTGTTCCACTTAAAAGAGGCCCCTATGAAAAAGAGGCCCCTATGATGTCAGTTGTATATTTTCAATTTTTGCCCTTTTTCTGGTCCAGGCTTGCCCGCGGCTAGCTAATTGAAGATTTGGTTGGTGCTTGGCATAGTGTTCACTATTGATTGACACATTTTTGTGGTGGAGAACTTCATGAAAATGAGTTCGGAAGTTGGAAAGAAGGAATCGTTTAAACAACTTTCGGCATTCTTTCTCAGGCACAGTCCTTGCAAATGCTATAATGGCGCCAAAAGGGCGGTGACAGGTCAGAAACAAAGGCGCAAAATGGCTGCCAGAACACGGGTTGGTGGAAGTGGACATCCGCAACAGCATCCAGGACAGCGGCAAAAATCAGTCCAACGTCTGGTCCAGCAGTACCCGCCAAGCACAGACTCTGAACACATGTACCTAAATTTAACAAACAACATGCAGCGGTGAACATCATGTCAGGCAACATCGAAATCTGAAAGAATATTCCAATGCAACCTGAAAAGGTGGGGAAAACCAATTAAAACACAATGGGCGTCTTTTAATGGAACACCCGGAATACTCCTATTCATGGTTTCGCATAAACGACAGCAGGAGAAAAGTAACGAGCGGCTGTTAAGCCGGTAAATAACGGTTCACATTCCCATAAACTCAATTCCCCTCAACTCAATTCCCATAAAATATATGAGCCATCCATCAACTCAATTCTCATAAACCCGTGCAAACTGGATTATGGGAATTGAGTCGATTTATCAACATCGTCGAAGCCGTTTTGAATTTGGCATGTCAAATGCACAGGGCAAAGGGGTGTGAAAACGGCCTGGCGGTTTGTGTAAGCGGACTTCACAATAATTGTAATATTTTCTCCAATTGCCGCTGAGACTGGAAACTGGACCAATGGCGAAAGAGCAAGCGAACTTCATGCGAAAGTATATTTTGTTGTTTCAATTGAAAACATCAGTCCAGGGAGAGATACCTACACAGCCTTTAAATTGTTAAAGGGGGGCACAGCCCCAATTATTGGAGGGTTCGCAAAGTTCACACAAGAAAGTCTAAAGTAGAACTAGCATTACTTAGCGAGATCAATGTGCAAAACATTAATAGAGAAGGCCAAAACTTTTGGCTTTTATTTTAGTCGAAATTGGTGAAACGCCATTGAAACACCACACAGGCCGTTGCCGGAAAGCGCTTCTGGAGGCCGTATTCATGGAACTGTTTTAATAATAATTGCGTCGTAAAAACAGTGGTAGAATGTGATTGGTCGAAATCCTGGCGATTTGTTTGGAATCAAGAAATTAGCGCTCCGTCGCAAACCAAAAGAAGACTGAACATCAAAAATGTCGTCGTCGGCTAGGCACTTGACGCCTGTATTTGACGAATCCCTGTGTTATCATCAGAAAAGCCTTGAGTTGATCCAAGGATCCAGACCCAGTCCCAGGGGAAAATCCTGATCAGTCACCTGGGGCCTTCCGGTTCGGAGCTATGATCCCCCAAAGATGGGGGTCCCAGGAAAAACAAGGAATTTAAACATTTCAAAAAGAGGGATAGAAGTGCAAGGGTACGAAAAACATGAAAACATCGAATGAACCTGATGGTGAAGAACTTGGTGACAGGCCGAGAATGAACCCGAATCGAATCGGGGATAGGCCTGCGATTGAAAATCCCTGGAAGAATCAGAAACATCCAGGAAAGTTCAAGAAGGAATAACCATTGACACGTTTTGAAGAGGAGGCCCTGAGCTCAACGAAAATGATTGCGCGCCGGCAAATAGCCTGCCAAACGAAGCCAACCAAACGAAGCTAACCAGCCAAATTCATATTACCGCTGACGACGAATGTTTACTTCGCTTGCGCAAGTTTACCGGGATGACCGCTCATAGGTTTTCGGATATTCCCATCAATTCGGGGTCGTTCTTGGTCGATGTTTTGTTTGAAATTATGTTTTTTGTGATTGATACGAGTTAGTCACCTCCAATTTAACCAGCCATTTCAATTCTTTATGTCACTCTGAGTTAAAGTCACCTCTAATCCCTATTTCAAATCATATCCCCAGTTTTCAAAACTCAGTTGAGTCCGACCCTTTCAGAACCTGAGCGCCTTAACCGACACAGAGAGAGTGTGACGGTTAAGGCGTCCGATAGATCAACTCACCTCATCCAATCGGAAAGTTTACTTTCAGCTCCTGATAAATTCCTGGGCATTCAAAAAAACAGTCAGACTTAATCCCTCGTTCCGCAAGAGTAAGTCTGACTACCTAAAATGGGCACTCGATGCCCTTTTGGGGGCGTAGGGGGATGGGGTGATCGACCGGAAGCGTCACCACGCAACCGCCCCCCGCAGCAGAGCTTCCGTGCACCGCCCACTTTCGGTGGGGAGGTTTCTCAATTCCTATGAGTTTTATTTATTTATTTATTTATTTATTTTCATTTTATTTGCTATAATGAGGTGCAAATGTGTCAGAAACGATATTTACAGGCTATTTACACCAGACAAAGAATTTGACAACACAAACATTCATTGCAAAGGAAGAGGCGAACAAGTCAGAATTATGAACAAAAAGTAGTGCGGATAACGTAACACTAAATAAAAATAGAGGTCAGTCGTCAAGGTGGCGAGGGGCACCCCTATGAGATGTGATTGCTTGAAGGAAGTGGTGGTCTCTAGGTAGAGCATTCCAATCCTGAAGTGATCTGGGGAAAAATGAATTGAGAAAAATATTTGATTTGATTAGTGGTATGCGGAATTGAAAATCATGAGTGGCTCTTCTGTTCTGAAAGTTTTCGGCAAAAAGCGGGGGAATCTTAATCAAGGCTTTGCCTTTTAAAATTTTAATAAAGAATGCAAGCCTTTTCTCATTCCTGCGAATTCTGAGAGGGTCAAGTTCAAGATTAGTCAACATACGTATAGACGTGACGCTGGCTGTGCGATCATAGTTGCCAGTAATGAATCTGGCTGCGCTTCTTTGAACTTTTTCAACCGCATCAGCGTGGGAAACAAGAAATGGATCCCAGACGACAGATGCGTATTCCAGGTGAGGTAAGACAGTAGTCTTGTACGCTAGAAGTTTAGATTTAACATTTCCGTGCGAGAGATTCCTTCTCAGAAACCCCAGAGCAGATCTAGCTTTGTTAATAGACATGTTGACTTGTTCAGTCCAATCCAAATTCTCGTGAAATTTGACTCCTAGATACTTAAACACGGAAACTGACGGCACAGTTTCATCATTTATCCTATAATCAAAAAATCGAGTCTGAGAGTAAGGGCTCGTGAGTTTTTTGGGATGGAAGAGCAGAAACGCGCATTTCTGGACATTAATTTCCATTCGTGAGTTTTTACACCATTGATGAAGAGCGTCCAAGTTGTTTTGTAAAGTGGTAGCGTCCCTGCCATCCTCGACAAATGTGTACAGCACAATATCATCAGCATAAAGCCGCGTATGTTACAGCTAATTACATCAAAAATATCATTGACAAAAAGAATAAAGAGAAGGAGGCCCAATGCACTCCCCTGAGGAACCCCTGAGGTGAGCTTGAGGACAGCAGAGGAAGGCGTGCGATCGACGATGACGTTGGCATTTCGTGATGTGAGGTAAGATTTGATAAGTTTCAACAATGTGACCGGGAATGACAGCCTCCTGAGCTTAGCAAGAAGGAGTTCGTGGTCAACACTCAGATACCTGACATTTTCTCGCCAGATTTTCGTGAAAGACGCTCACTTTACAGCTTCCAATTTAAAATCCCATTGATTAAAACAAACTCATATCTTTTCTCTTTCTTTCCTCGGGCCCTCAAATCTTGGAATACTCTTCCAGGCAGGTCTCTTATGTTGAACTCGGTCAATTTTTTGAATCCTGAATCCTTTGAGTGTTAGACGGGAATCTTTTACCGCACTTTTTCGTAGATTGCCTTAGGCTATTTCAGTTCATATTGTCCTTGTTTGCATAATCTAGTTTTGGAATTTTGACACCTGTGTATATAGATAAAATAGGTAGTTATCGTTAATTTTGCCCTTCATTCCTTTATTGTTAAATATTTGCATTATATTAAGCAAATTAAAGAGATTGATTGATTGATTGAACACTGTCAAAAGCTTTTGCCAGGTCAATAAAGATTGCGTGTGTTGGAGTTTTTGACTCAAATTTTGATGCGATATCAAAGACCAATTCAGTTAGCTGAGTTTCACAGGATTTTCCCTTCCGAAACCCATGTTGATTTGGGTGAATTATATTGTTTGACTCACAGAAATTTCGAATTAAGTTGTGCAACATTTTCTCAAATATTTTCGGCACCGCAGAAATGAGAGAAATTGGTCTAAAGTTGTTTGCGTCGTTGAGATTGCCCTTTTTGGGGACAGGGCAAATGTTGATTTGTTTCCAATGATCAGGAAATACTTCAGAATAATATATTTCTTTAAATAAGATTTCCAAAAATTTCGACAGGGGAACATTAAGGTTTTTGATCAGGGGGATTGGGATTTTGTCAAATCCAGGACCTTTTTTGTTGCACATCAAAGAAACTACACTTGAAATTTCTGAACAGCTGAAATGGAATAAAATATTTCCAGGGGAGAAACATGAAAGATCTGGTACAATCTCAGAAGGAGCGATCGAAGGCGGGGTCGGCATTGGAAGTCAAATTTCAGCAAAGTTATTTTGAAATGAGGATACAAAAAGATCAGCTTTCTCAACATTGTCAACTATTAGCGATCCATCCCTTTCTGCAAGAACCGGAATAACTGAGCAGCCCTTCCTCTTTTGTCTCATGTGGTTCCAAAATGAGTGTGCATAGGGCGTATTTATAGCATGTTCAATAAATTTTGCAAACAAAGTATTATTCAACCCTACTGCGGCCTCTCTGGCATTCGTGTAACTTTCCCAGTTGTGTGGTGTGGGGTACCGGCATGCTGCTTTGAACCTGCGGCGTTTCAGCGCAAGACACTTTTTCAATTCCCGGTTCATCCAAGGGAATCTCGCATCTATTATTCTCTCACGTGCGGGTATGGTGTTTAGGAGTGAAGAAAGAATGTGATAAAGATATCCCCACAACTCATTGCAGCCAGCATTGCAAGAGATACCCAGAAATTGAGGAAGGGCACTATCTAAGGACGATTTGAGGAGATCCCAGTTTGCTAAATCGTACTGCCGTGATGTTTTAACACGCTTGAATTTGCCTGTGTTCATACCGGGGAGGGAGAATGATAGACACAAGAAGACAGCCATGTGATCTGCAATCCCTGGAATAATCCTTACAATGCTGTCTTCCGGTTCAAAACTTGTGAAGAACAAGTCAAGCGTATTAGAAGTGCCATTTCTGGAAAAGCGGGTGGGTTCATGTACAAGCTGCAGCAACCCAGATTCTTCAGTTAAGTTCAAGAATTCAGACTCAAATGCAGGTAGCCCACGATTGGCTATGTTACTCCAGTCAATGCCAGGGAGATTGTAATCACCTGCAAGAATGACTTTGTTACGTGCAGATTTCCCATCCTTTCTGCCATTTTTCAGGTTCAGATCAAAGATCTTAACAAGACAGTTCCTAAATTCTAGTACCGCGTCTATACAAGCGGATGGCGACATGTACGTGCAGCCAATGATTAAATTTTGCCCAGGAAGTTTAACTTGGCACCAGACAGTTTCAATGACACCTTCAAAAGAAAAGTCCAGATTGATTGGCAAAGGGGCGCTGCACATGCTGTCCTTGACTGCAATGGCCACTCCCCCACCTCTTGCAGGACCACCTGGTGCAACAGGCTGTCTGTCCATTCTATAAAGGCTGAAACCATTGGGAAGGACCTCAGAGCTAGCCGTGCTTGGTGACATCCAACTTTCTGTAATGCATGTGATATCGACATTCTCAGTTGTTATTATGTCAAGCAAGCTGGTTTTCTTGAAGATTGAGTTCAACGATTGAACGTTTATATTTAAAAAATTAAGGCTCATATCAGTGGGCTCAATGGTATCATTGATAGCTGAATTTTGGCAATGCTTGGTTGACAGCGCAGCTAGCCCTGTGGCACTATATCTTTGAACAGTTGTCAAGAACCTACAGCGATCAACAACGACGGTGAGGGCCGGAGCCACCTGGGCATGTTGTTCAGGTTGAATGGTTGCATCCGCATTGATTATAGCTGTGGTCTGACTTTCTGTGACAAACTCATTGTTGAGCAAAGGATGAAGTCCCTTTTGCAAACACCCGCAGTTGGAGGGCTTTGCGCAGGTGGGCCCAAGCCAGATACTCGGTTTTTTGTGGGGACGAAGAGACATGGCAAAGCATTTGGTTTTATCAAGGGAAAAATCAGGTGCATCAAATTGACAAATACAGGCAATTGAAGAAGAAGAGGCAGGTGGCTCAGTGTTTGTGAAAGGTCAAATGCAGAAAAGATGGGGATGGTGCAGAAGCGAATGCGGCATGTGAATGAGCAGACTGGGCTGCAAAAAGGCGACAGAAAAGTACATGCAAGTGTAATGAGAACCAACAACATACGAGAAGGGGTAGGGTGAGCGAGTTATTTACATAATGAATGAAAAGGTAAAGACCAAGACTGTAATGCAAATTCCCGTCAGGGTTAATAAAAAGACGCCTCACCCCACTTAGTCTTCATAAGTCCATTGGCAGGTAGCCGATCGGGTATGATGGCGGTCCAGAATTGGCACGGTTACGTCCAAGTGATTGTCTGGCTTGGACTACTGACGGCGGGTTTGTTTCCAAGCTGCGAATGATATGTTGCGCCAGCCTCGTAATTCCATCCCTGCTGAGATGGGAGTTGTCAGCAGCCATGAATCGGCGAGACATCCGGACATTGCTGTCAAAGAAGGCAATTCTGCCTTCGAGGCACATCTTGCGCAGATGCTCGTTAGCGGCACGAAATACACTTGCGGGGATTCCCCCTTTGCATATGATTGCAGAGAAATGATAACAGCACTGGGGCACTTGGAACGGCACAGCTCAACAATGGAAATGATATTGTCAGTCAGAATGTTGACTGAAACACCCTGATCAATATCATTGCGGCCAATTTGAATTACTATTTCCTTTTCAAGGCCGGTGATTGCATCTGATGACCACACAATATTTAGGTCTGAAGAGGTGGATCCAGGGGCGGTGAGGACGCGGACCTTCTTTGGTGCGAAGCGCGTATGGAGATGCCTGACGAGGGAATCACCAAGCTCCAAGCATCAATATCTGATCGAGCCGCACTTGCGTATCGCGAACTTCTTGCGCCTCAGCTTTACCGGCCAATTGATCAGCGTCTTCGCGGGACAGCAAGCAAGCGACTGACTGGACTTTTCTCAAGGCAATATTCAGTCAATTCTCTGCACGAAACGTGAATGAAAGAAACCCCGACCCGCGCCCAATTATGTTTCGACAATACAGAAAACGTAAGACAAGGAAATTGATATGTGTGCGTTCAGTAAAACAAAATCATAAAAATCCAAAGGCGGCCTCTCGCCTACTCCGTGATATCATCCCTCCCCACCAGAAAAATGCTCCGCATTTTTATAAAAAACCCTTAAAACATAAAACAAGAATTCAAAAAGAAATGTTCGGCATCATCCAGAAGTAACGTCGACGACGTCGAATCCCTTCATCTCGGCGACATGAGAGCTCCCCGATTCCGAAATCAAAATGATGAAGTCCGTTTCAAATTCCATAGGTGCGACCATGAACCTGCAGACCGCTACTCGCTGGATAGAAGATCGACATCCACAGAAAATCCATCCTCCAGCTCCAGGACTCCATTTCTGATGACAGCTGACGATCCTGACGGCACACTGGCGCCTGTCACAACAACTACGACGTGAAAACAATTTGGCCGCAAGCGGTTTGAAAACTTTGCCGTTATCCCAACAAATGTGGCGTCATATTAATCGCACATTTGAACAAACGGCAAACGGCGAGGCAATGGAAAGAAACGTTGCAAACGGGAGCAACCGTTCCTCGAATACTCTCTGTTTACGCCTACGGAAATATTCTCCGTGTTGTGGTCTCAAATTGTGAAAGTGATCAGGCAGGCAAAAATAACTTGTGATAACGGGATCAGCAATGCGGTTTAGCCGAAAATGAACCCGCATCATGAAACAGCCTGATCGATAAAAATCCATGGAAATGAGTGCATCTAAAGCCGGAGCCTGAACAAAATGCTTAGTGTGTTGTTCTTGAATAATTCCCATATCGAATTGAAACGTAATGAAAATTCATGAAAATGAAAAATGTGGTATCCTCCAAGAATAATGCTGTGTTTCCAATCCAATGTTGGCGATTCTCGGCCGCTGTTCATTGTTGAGATTACTGATGCGAGAAATGAGATCCATGGTTTGAGTGTCCATTGTTGAAACCACAATTGGTACCAGAGTAAAAAAACCAAAATCGCACCCACAGCGGAAATGCAACAACACCATGGGACGGTGAAATGTCCAGAAGGCAGGGGGGATGACAAACTTGCAGAGATGACGGTGAATGTTGCGTCCAGCAAAAAATTTATCCGGAACTACTGATGAAACATTTTCATATTTTTCACATGATTTAATTCAATCCTGCCTGAAGAAACCTCCCTGGTTTTATACAACACATCATTGACCCTCTCCAATATGGTGTACGGTCCACGCCAAGCCGAAAGAATCTTCCTGGACTCCAAAGGCTGTTTCACCTCCTTCCAAACCAGCACTAAATCACCAACTTGGAAAAGTACTTGCTGGGCCATGGCGTTATGCTTAGCAGCATACCTTTCCTGCGCAGCCTGTAAGTTCCTTGCTGCTTCCTCTTTAACTTTCATCAGGCGATCGTACATGGCCTGCCAATCATCAGGGATGGTAACCGTATTTTCCACATCCACATGCAGAAGAGGTTCCCTTCCATGATTCAACAGAAAAGGCGAAAAACCGGTCGAAGAGTACACCATAGAATTTAACTGAAATTCTATGAAAGGGATAAATTGGGGCCACATTTTTGTTTGAGACTGGCAACAAATGGCTAGCATTTTCCCTATTTCAGCCATCCTCCTCTCTATCGATGAGTTTGATTGGGCGTGGTAAATCGGAGAGAACATCTGCTTGCATCCAATCGCCACCAAAATCCCTTAAAAAGGGCTGAGACAAACGAGCTGCCCTGGTCGCTGGCCATAATTCGTGGCGTTCCGAAACGGAGAACTACGCTGTGCAACAAGAATTGGCAGAAGGATATGGACGTCGCCCTTTTGGCCGATCTGAGGACAGAAAACTTCGTCGTTCCATCAACTAAAACAAAAACGTATCTATGGCCATTACTCCCGGCTCGAAGCGGCCCATAGACATAGATAAAAACCGTATGGAACGGGGTGACGGTAGGGCTAAACTTCCACTGGCAAATCTGCCCTCGTTTTTTATTTCCACCACCCGTTTTCTTTTTTGACATTTTGCGCAGCGTTTTACATAATCTTCAACCGCTCTGTACATCAATGGCCAATAATACCTGTTGGATAGTCTTTCATATGTCTTGTCGCGCCCAAAATGCCCCGAAAATATGTCCCCATGGCATTTCTGCAAAATGTGTTGCCTCAATTCCTTTGGGACGAAAACTCTGCTGCCATATTTTCCTTCCGTTTTCCTGTGTAAGATGCCATGTATGATCTCATAATATTTAGCTGCACCCTTTGTTAAATCCTGGGAGTTGATCAATTCCTCACAAATTTGTTGTATTTCTTCGTCCTTTGCTTGTTGCTTGCTAATCTGTAGAGTTGGATAAAATTCTTTGAGTGGATCTGTATCAGTAAAAGCAAGTTCATTCTCATCCTCAGAAGGCTCTGCGTCTCCCTCATGAGGCCTATTCCGTTCGTCAACCAACAAGAATTTGGGCAGATTTCTGTCCAATTTGTCGGAAGGTACTGCGCATGAATCAGGTTTATTGCCTCGCTGGAAATGGTGTGGCACTGCAGGCATGAGATCGTAGGATTTGTTTTCTTTCGCCTTGGTTTGTGCTCTGGTTAGCACATTAGAACAGTGATTTGCCTGAAAACATCCAGAATTATCGACCGGGGCTTTCTTCGCGCATTTTCGCTTCCAACATGCGCTCCCAAGGAAGCTCTCAAATGTGCCGTCCCCGTCGTCATCAGAACCAGAGTTCTCCCACAGGCTATCCGTCCCACTGACAGGTTCAAGCCATTTGGGGGTGTGCTTCCAATCAACATCTATCTCTGATAAGGAGTCATCCCATTCACTCTGCGACTGTGACATGAACCCATCCCCGTCTTCCTCATACGAATCTGAAAAGATGACATTCCATTTGTCCGGACTCGCAGAATCTCCTTCCGATCCACAATATCCGTCTGTACATTCGTCTGCGCTCTCATCCATCACACAAAGAGCGCCGGCAGGCAAACCGTGGTCAGCAGACTCATTCCGAGGATGCGTTGCTAAACCGTAGCGGAGCGCTTCGAAACGTTCTGTTACAGATGCAACCACATCACTGATTGAAAAATTTGAAACGCCATGTTGGGATTTTTCAACCTCTGCATAACTGTGAATTTCTGGCCTACTTTCACTTTGTTGTATGGTGATATTATCTGGTTGATCACTTGTGTCCTTCTGTTCCAAACGGGACAACCCGTCAACAACAGACAAAAAACGAGAATTCCCAGGTTTGTGAACCACCTGAAATTCGAATTCAGCGAAATATGAAATCATCCGGACTTGTCTCGCCGTAAGGTTAGGTTGTGTGTGGATATCCTTAAGCGCCTGTGAGTCCGTTTTAATGTGAACGGGTGTGAAGCAAGATAAAAACGGAAACTCTGCAACGCCGAATAAAACGCTAAAACTTCCAAAAACGTCACGTGCATTTTTGCTTCGGCGCTTGTCAACTTCCTTGAATAAAAAGCAATGGCATGTTCCCTGCCATCGATCTTCTGTGTTAAACACGCGGCAATTCCGTAACCACTGGCATCTGTGTACAAGAACGTATTTCAAGTGAGGTTGGAAGATGGCCAGTACAGGGGGTTCCGTGAGTCTTCGTTTTAGTTCCAAAAAACTTTCTTCTTCTTTCACCCCCCACTTAAATGGCGTGTTCTGATTAAGGAGTGCCACAACAGGACTGCTCAAAATATTGAACCCCCGAATGAATCGCCTGAAAAAATTCATCAGTCCCATAACTTGTCGAACTTGCTTTATATTTGTAGGTGATTTATTTGTAGGCCTCTTTACTGCTTGTACCTTTTTGTCCGATAGTGTGACCAATCCGTTCTAAATAACGTACCCCAAAAATTCTAGTTGTCGGGTGAGAAATTTGCATTTCTTTAAACCAATTGAAAAATTTCCCTTTCTCAAGGCCTGAAACACCAACTCAAGATTGTGCAAAAGTTCAGGGACTCCCTGTGCTCCTAGCACTAAGTCATCGCAGTACAGAGAATAACATTGACGAGGAACAGCTTGCAAGGCGGCCGATATGGCAGCACCAAAGATGTGTCCTGACGTACGAAGACCCATTGGTAAAACTTTATACCTAAACATAGAGCTTTACGTTGAAAACGCCAGGCAATTGCGGGGTCGATCGTCATTTATCGGGACCGGAAATTAGGCCTTACTGAGATCGACGCTGACAAACACACTGCACCCATGTAATTTGTTTATGCATTCTTGGATCTGAGGCATCACCGAGGGTAAGGGCACAACCTTTTGATTTAATTTCCTAAAATCGTGAACAACTCGGTCGTCCTTTCCTTCCGCCTTAACTAGTATCGTGGGGGAGCAATACGAACTGTAGGCAATTCGTTCAATGAGTCCAGCATCCAACATCCCATTGGTAATCTTTTCCATTCTATCGAAATCCTGTTGGCTTGTCCTGTATGCTCTACTAAAAACTGGAATGTTGTCAGTTAACATAACCTTCGCATCTAAGACGTTCGTGGTGCCCAAATTGTAAATGGATGTGGTGAAAAGATCACTGTATTTCGTAAGTAACTTCTGCAGTTGTTCCTTATCCTTTGCCTCAACATTTGAATCAATGTGAGCCTCTTCAACCTTGAAACTCTGTTCCCTGCATTGTCTCTTTTGTTCTTGCGTCATAGGTATCTTAGGACATATGCCGTTGATATGAATGTGAGGTCCGAAGTCCATTTTCTGATTTCCGTCTAAGCGTAAACACTGAGACTTGGTGACCACATCCGGCACTGCAGCAGAATGAACCTGGGCCTGGACCGTCATGGTTCGACACTGACCCCCGTCACTGTCCGAATGGTATGATTCATGTGAAATGCCCGACGAAATGGGAGGTGATTCGTCCACTGCACGACCCATACACAAATCATCGAAAACCGGCTCTATTTTATCAAGATCTACGTTGCGAATATCCTCTGCAACTGCATATGCTTTGGTGCATGGGAGGGTTGCATACCTGGAACGTCTGCGGGAACTCCTGCACTGACTCCTTTGAGGAAGCCCTCTTGCTTCCTTCTGGGAAATTTCCTTTGCATCCCCGTTGCCTGCATCTTCCGCAATTTCATATGCCCTGATGCTTTGGGGGTTTGCATGACAAACGCGTCTAGGGGAAATATCGCGTTGAGCTGGTTTTTCTTTTTCAGCAGAATTTTCTGCCGCTCTCATTTCACCCAACACAACACCTTTGCGCAAGACGACGGGTTCATTCCCCGAAACACGGGCTAAAATTTGTTCCCGTTTCCTTATTTCGTCTCCTATGGGAAAAATCACATCAAGGCCTGTGTAAAATGAGTTCAAAGCCAAGTTACAATTGACCATATTGCTCGGTGCATCAAAACTTGAAATTCGATATTGGCAATATACCGGCTTATTGGGTTCAACCAACACTGACGCAGCAATTATCATTTTAACATCATTGGGCACAAATTTCTGAGAAAGGGGCATCTGAGAAGGGAATCCATCGGGATTGGAATCGCTTGATGCGGACAGGCTTGTTGCGCTGCTTGACGATGCATTCGCAAATTCACTAACTGATTTTTGTTTATCTTTTGTCAGCGAATATGCAATCATTGCAGTGTTTTTGTCATTTTTATTGTACAAATACTTTTTTCGTATCCGCACTCTAAGATGTGCTTTCGGCGGCTCGAATTTCAAGACGTTGTTCCGAATGTCCCATTCTTTTATGTACTTGAAAAATTTGGTCCCCAAAAGCACTTGTATATAGTTGAATCATCAACCACATAGCATGAATGATAAAGTACGTGACCACCTCCAAAATCTAAAGGCGCATTTGCGCAAGCGTTCAAGGTTACCTGTTTACTGTCAACTGTATTTATGGTTGTAGGAGGCGCAGACTGTACTTCTAACCCTTGGATGTACTTTTTATCAATCAGTGAAATAGAAGATGCCGAATCAAGAATTATCTCCAATTGTTTGCCAAGAACTTCAACCTCCTCGCCTAAAATAAATAGAAACGATCTTTCAAACTTCAAATTTTCCGCAGACTTCTCACCTTCGAAACTTCCAGTATCTCGACCTTCCAAATTCAAATTTCTATTCGTTCTAGGCGAGGAAGAAATTAGTTTTTTGAATCGTGTCTTGACCGCGCATTCCCATTATTAATTCTGGGCTTTGCACAAGAACCAAAATTTCTGATGCCACATCCGTTATTCCTATCATTAACCCTGACCGAATTATCATAACTGGGATTGTTGCGACTTCCATTGTTGCATCGGTTTTGATCCCTATTGTTGTAATTGCTCTGAACATTCCAATAGCGATTATCATAATTGCATTGTAAATTTCCTGCAACATGCTGGGGAGGAGCATGAGTAAAATTCCTACCTTCTGTATAATCGGGCCCTTGATTTCGATATAAACTTTGACTTTCTTCGTTTTGCGCGAATAAGGATGTGTTCTGTGGGCAACAATTTGGTGGCACATTTCGTGAAGTGAAGTTACCATACCGCGTCCAGCTTTCCTCCGCCGGATAATTTAGTGACCTGCTTCCAGAAATCGGATATGGCGTTATTGATTTTTGAAACCCTCGGGTGTCCTCTGAGCAAACATGGGATGGGTCTACAGCACGACTGTCTCTATAGAATCGCGAAGGGCAGTCCCGAATAAAATGATCTGGAGCCCCACAGGAAAAACAACGGTGTTGGGAAGACTGTGAATTGCAACTGCCAGGCTGAACCTCAGAGGGAAACGGAACCACACAATTCGTGCTTTGGCGGGCAAGCAAATCTCTGGCCTTTAAATCATTAATCGAAATCCGAAGTTCCTCAAGTGTTGCTCTAATTTCTGACAAAGATGGGTCCTCAACGCGCTGCACTGTTAAATATGATTGGTGCAAAGTTGGTCCCACACCAACGTGATTTCTGCTTCCAGGGATGTTCAAAGCCCGGCCAATATTTATTATTGCCTCTCTCAACTCCAACTACGAATTTGGGTGTCGAATTAATACGTGGGTTTTGAGGCTCGTATCATTCAAACCATGAATTATACGATTGACCTTCTCCTGTTCGGAGCAACAGTGATAAATTGACAGTTAGAGGGCAAGAGCGAGGGGCGGTGGCCGTTCTGACAACTGTCGACCTCATATCACCCGCACCTAACCTCTGACCGAATTCAGAAATGCGTTGGAACGATTGTCCTTTTGTCTAAAGGTGAGCTCTACAATGAAGACTGATAACAATTTGCACAACAAGGAATTTTCAACAGGACCTTCGTGGGCAACTAAAAACTGAAAACTTAGATCTCAAAGCAAAGATCCTCAGGTTAACCAATGGTAAAGATTGAAGACTAAGGAGTACAGAAAAAACAACATTATATCTAGGATCAAAGAGTACAAACCAAAGCTAAGGATTAAGAACCAAACACAAAAGTCAAAAATGTTACAATTAAAGCTAAAAATAAAAAATAAAACCAAAAATCCACGCAACAAAAACTGAAATCGATTAAATTATGGCTCGCGACCACAAGAAAGCTCCCGGTTGAACATTATGACCTTAATTTCGCAAATTTCAGCCAGCTCAAAAACCAGCTTATTTTCGATTCGTACTTGAAGCTTAAGCTTATTCAAAAAGCTTGCAAGTAACCAGTTATGTCCAAATCTCAATAGCAGCTGTTGTGGACAAGGAATATCCGGTGTAGAGGCTAATATCACTCATTGTAAAGTTAGGGTACATTACAAATGAAAGTCCTAATCCGTTTCGGCATATCAGAGAAAAGAAGCCAAAAGAACACTGCCGATGGGGGAGCACAGGTAATAATGCTCCAGCCCTCTTCACTTTGCTCTCAGGATAAATGGTAATATAGAGTCCACTGCATTTAAGACTCGAAATTGTGTCCCTATAGCCTAAACAATAAACCGCAGCAACTGTACGAAATCTCCTGCATAATATCAGCAATGGTTGCAAGAAAATCAATATTGTTCCATTCCAGCAGCACTTTATAAACGCAGGCTTATTTAGCAAAGGGCAATTTAGCAAAGGACTCAAATTCTCTGTCTATATTCACAGGGTGATATAACTAGAGATGAGAATATCAGAGAGAAATATTGCAAGACTTTAAAATTTGAAATACAAACGACATATCTGATCTAAAAATATGAACTCTTAGCAGCTCAATGCCTTTGTATTGTTTTACCATTGAAAGTGCCAATGTGTTTTAAAATCTAAGGAAAGGCAGTCCTTATAACGCAATTGCTGACAGACCAATCAAACAGCGAAATAGTTGAAATATTTTATCTAAACTGCGTTCGTTTTCTCCCATTTTCGTTGCCTAAAGCAATGCTTGCCAATCTACACCTCACCGGACATGACTCTAGAAGCTAAAATGATAACGCAATTGAAGAACGGTATGAAACATCAAAGAATCAGCTCGAAAATTTTCAGAATTTGCGCGCCTCGTAGTAAAATTGATTGGATCATTTAGTTAAGTTCTAAATTTGACAGCAATCTCTTTTCGATTCGTTGTCCATATCCAAGAGGTTTACGCCAGCCGGACATTTCAAAAATCTAACAATTGTCAACGAAAGTAACTAAAAACTTCTGTGGATGCATCCCAGTCCTGCAATCACATATCAAAGTTCTCACAATTTGGAATTAATCGGCAAAATAAAATAGCAAGCTCTCCCCGCACTGAAATTTGCAATATACAAATTATCATGGAAAAAGGCTTCGAAGACTGAAACTTTTGCCCTTCTTAAGTATGCAGTATCTCGTTTACTTCATTTATGCATTGGTTGAAGGTTGCAAACACAACACGAAAAGTCTTGCAAACGGATTTTTCCCGCCATTTACGGTCATGACCAAATTAAATGAGGGATCCGCCTTGTGAAATTGTAATTTTTTCGAAATTACATGAATGCATATGCTCGGCTGGGATTAACACTTTCACATTTTTGAAATGTTTTACACCAACTTATCCTTCCTCTCTTTCTATTGACAAGAAAAAGAAAGAAAATAACCTTAGCGGCAACACGCAACTGAAAAGAACGCAAGAAATCACTTTGGCGGCACAGCAAAAATAATGTAATCATAGACGATTAGAAACCAACTAATTTTGTTCTCTGATGCTAGAATAGCTGTAAATATTCCTCACTTGAGGCACAGTATATTTTCATCCTATTCACTCAAATAGTTCAGAACGTTTTGTCTTTAAAATGCTAAGGCATATTAATGTGAAACATGCATATGTGACATTTGCACAGTGCGAGGCCAAAAATGAGAACGTCATTGGAAGCGACACTGTAACCTTCTCCTTCTGTCGCAGTTTAGCCTAAAGGGGTACAGAATGCGAGTGTTGCCCTCAGCACCTCTCCACTTCTGAAATATAACTTTATATGGACAAGTGTATGAAGTGCGGTAAGTGTACGAATTTGAATAATTCAACACCTGTTTAGATAGTTTGGTTTGTGCGCAATGGGTATCTAGAATCACTCCGCCGCGCATAAGCGAGGAAATGTTGAAATTTCATTTTTTTCTTCTGCGTTGCAATTAATGCTGTCCGGTTATAAAAACCTCTGAAACCTTTGCAAATGTTCAGAAGACAGGAACAAATAGCGAATCTATGGTCTTACTTATAATTCACATTGTATATTCTCGCACATGTGGTGACAATAGCAGGCCTTCGCAAACCCGAACAGCGAGGATGTTTAAGTATAATTTTTATTCCCATGATTGTTGCAATATCTCGTCATTTTACCACGCCAAAACCAGAGATACATAACAGCAGACAAAACGAAAGAAACTTGTTATCTCAATACAAAACAGTTTAATTCCGTGCGCCAAAATTGAACTAATGACGATTATCAAAATTTATAAAGTTAAAACTCCTTAGAAAATGAAGTATTTCTTTTCGATTTGATGAAAAAGTTTACTGTCCACAATTTTATATCATAGTGTTAAGGGTGATTAAGCAACCCAGGTTGCAACGAAATTTAGTAGTGGCAATCCGACAAATAAAAACACGTCTGTATGGCAAGCAATGTTTCCGCACAGACGCAATCAAATCTCTTCAGTTTTATCCGAGATTCGGAAGGAGGAATGTTATGCAGTTTGCAGTGCATCATGTGATCAATTTCTAAACGACAGCCTAATACACTTGGCGAGCATTGTAGCGCGCAATTCCAAGAAGGAAGTAACAGAGGGAAAAATCATGATACCTATTTCACCATAGAAGATTGTTTTAGTCGTTTGATATCAATGGTCTGAGGATAGGTTCCCCGGCTTAGCAGAGTATTGGTACACCCAGTACCTATATTTCTGTTAAAATCAATAACAAGCAGCGAATATGCTTCGATGGAGGGGTGCAATCTCAACTGTTGAAACATCAACCAATCAAGCATTCATTGTATGTAAGCCCTGGCTCTGTCATATTTCCAAAGAACGTTCAAGAAAGTCTCGTCGTCGAAGAGGGGATATTTCCGCATCATTATTTTTCCAATTAAATCCGTAGTTGATTTATGGATTAATATCTAGCTATTTCATTGCGCAACGGTTGAGACATCGCGTTCTAATATCAGTGTGACTACAAGGATTATGCAGAAATTATGCAGAGCCGGAGCTACTATGGTCATGTGTGCCGTTTGTGAAAAACGCTTTCACAGAAAATACCAGAAATTCCCTCTCAAAGGGAAGATTTATCACTGGGAATGTGGAAACTGCATCCAGGATCGCAGGAAGCTATTTGCTTTACTCAAGCAGCTTCCCGATTTCGCATCTAAGATGGCATCTGTGAAGTTGGCAGTGGATCCATCTGATCCGCCTCCTCCCAGTTCGCCTGTTGTTGGTAACCTGATCCAGTTGTCCATTCCACCCTCACCACCGCCACCAGTTCCTCCCAGTTCCCCCTCACCAGTTCCTCCAGCCACTCTGCCGTCTCCATCCTCATCAACGTCAACAACGTCAGCTTCACCACCCGAGCCGTCTGTTCCAGTCTCTCCACCTGCTGATGGTCAATCTCCTCCTGAGGAGCATCATCGTTTCGTTGCCAGTGACTCAGCGAAACACCTTCTCTCCTCTGTCAACAAAGTCTGTCAAATTCCACAAACACCGGATGCCCGTTCGGTGCATCAACCAATCCACTTGCAACCGCCAAATCCGACTGATGAGGCTCGCTTCGCCGCCCGTGGCTCCAAGTCCGCGAGTAGCCTGACAGGCGAACCAGTTGCCGTTCGGCCTAAGGCTTCTTCGTCATCGGAACCACCCTCTGTTGTAAACACAGGAGGAGCTACCAACACCCGAGCTGCGAGGTCATACAGCGGTATCATCTCCCTGAGAAATGGTCTCCAACGCAAATACCTTGTTCAACAGGCAACCTGGAAGTCAAGCGGTGTTGTGCTGTCAGATTCAATCTGCAAATACACAGGAGAATATTCGAGTTCTTTTGGTGTTTCAACGGTAGCTATACCTGGTGCGACTACCCAGGACCTGGTGTTCAGCCTTGACCAGTTGGCAGGCGTTGTTGGGTTTCGTCCCACCAAACTGATTGTTTCGGCTGGAACGAACAATTGGAGCCAGTTCCAAACGGAGAAACAAATCGCCGACTCCTTGAATGAATTTGTCATGAGAGCCAAATTCATCTTCGCCGACGTGGAAGTTATTGTGGCGGGAATTCTACGTCGAGCAGACTGCGACATTGCGGATATGTACAATCTGAACGACGCAATCTATCACAAATGTATAGGTCCGAATGTTAAATTTATCGACCCAAATTTCATTTTGAAATCCAACTGTCTGGATAGGGATGGTCTTCATCCCAATCGTTTGGGCACATTTTTGTTATCTAGTTTTCTTGTTTCGGCATTTTATAGCGATTGACATGCATCCATAATTAGCAATTTTTCATTTTATAAATTAACACTTGGTACTAAAATGTCCGTCTCCTCTGTCCCTGCTGCTGCTTCAAAGTCATTTTTTTGTAATTCGCGGACGGCATCTATCGCAGCGCGTTCCAATACAATCCATCGCAGTTCTATACCAGAGCCCTCTCAAAGAATAGATTCAACATTTGGCCAAAGAGCAGGTAAAGGGGATGAAGGATCCCTCAACCCAATTGCATCTTGGTCACGTACTTTGCATTGTACTCCCAAAAATACTGGTTTGAATTCTTATAGACCCTCAATCCCAGTTCCCATATCTTTTTCCTCTGCACTTCCACTTGAATTGGCAGGGTTCATTGCCGCCTCAGACAAATCGCTTTTTCACAATTCTTTGTGTCCAGAAGCACAGGGGTCTTTTCATGCCGAGCATCCTGCACAGAATTATCTTCATTTTGACCTTCGTGTCTCTCGGCGAGAAACTCATTCCAGCCCAACCCAAGAGGAAACCATTGTGGAGCAGCAGAGCAGGTCAAAGCCTCTTTCTCCAACTCCGAGCTCAATAGATTCAGGTAGCAAGATGAACCACCAATGATGGTTCATCTTGATGCCTGCAATGGTTCACCCCCATGTTCAATGGTTCAATCGTTCACCCCCATTGCAGGTTCATCAAGATGAACCTGCAATGGTTCATCGTGATGCCTGCAATGATGGGCATGCAGTGCAGGAGACCATTGAATCCATTCCTTCTCGCTCTCTGTTGTCAACTGCTCACCCAAGATCAAAACCTCCATCTGCGCTAATTGCTCTGGAGCCTGTTACCGCAATTTTGGCCCCGTCTTTGGACAGACCCTCTTCCAAGCCTTCTCTCGCTTTTGACTCATTTCTCTCGACGAATTCGTCTTGCGATCCCAACTCACCTCTCCCTCTCAGTTCATCTCTGTCTGTCACTTCATCTCTCGCTGCACGTTCATCGCTCGTCCCTCTTTCATATCTCGCCCCAGATTATCCTTTCGCTCCCAATTCATCTCCTGCTCTAAATGTTTCTCTCCCTCCCAACTCATCTCTCGCTCGCAATCCACCTCTCGCTCCGAATTCATTTTCCGGGTCCATATCATCCGCTCCCAATCCATCTCTCGATCGAAATCGAACTCTCGCTCCCAATGCATTTCCCGTTTCCATCTCCTCTCTCGCTCCCAATCCCCATCTCGCTCCCAATCCCCATCTCGCTCCAAATTCATTCCCTACTCCCAATTCATCTCCAATTCCCAATTCACATTTCCACCCTCATTCATCTATCTCTGTCACTTCATCTCCCATCCCCAAATCATCTCACCCTCACAATTCACCTTGCACTGAACGTTTTGCCACTCGACAAGCGACGAATTCCCTCCCGGTAAAGCATGACCTAAAAATTCTCAGCCTCAACTGTGAAAGCTTGCTCAACAAAGTGCTCAAGCTCCACACCCTTATCGAAATCAATTCGCCAGATCTTGTTATATATACCGAAAGTTGGATTGACGACACAGTATTTGATGCAGAGTTTTTACCGTCAAATTACCACGCTATCAGACGAGACAGGAACCGCCACGGCGGAGGCGTTCTGTTGATTGTGTCTGACCATATCGACTGCAATCTCATTCATTGTAATGCCACTTATGAATTCTTGGTCTGCCAGATTCTTTTTCCCTCCCTAAACACCTCTTTTTTCGTCGTTTCAATTTGTCGACCTCCCAGAACGGAGAGTGCGTTATTCGACACGCTTGACGCCGAACTGGAAAATCTAAATTTGCACTCTGACGTCCAAAAGAATGTTTTAGTTATTGGAGATCTAAATCTCCCATCAGTCTCCTGGAATCATAGGTCAATCCTACCTCATGCGGCTCCGTCACAATCGAGCGCAGCGGCTATCAAACTCGTTAACAAATATGACCTATTTGAGCTGGTACAGGCTCCGACTAGAGGTCAAAACCTCCTTGATGTTTGTTTGGGCCGGCTCTCTGACATTTTCCATGTCAAATGCAAGGTTTATTCGGGTATTTCTGACCATGCCGCAGCTTGGATTACTCTCTCTGGAGTTCAGGGACCTTATTCAAATCAACCTGCTAAGCTTAGTAGCTGCTAAAGTCCTGCTACCGACCTGCTAAGTTTCATTTTCTTTATTCAAATCAACCTGCTAAATTAGCAGGACTTTAGTAGGACGATGGCAGGAGTTTAGCAGCATCTCAGACTTAGCAGGACCTTAGCAGCACCTCCAATCTGACCAATGTAAAAAAGTTAGAGGCGCCTCGGACCGCCTCTAAAGTCCTGCTAAGTCCTTTCGTTCACGAATCGAAAGAATTTCGCGTCGTTTTTTTAATTTTTCTGCAAGATTTTTTTTTATTTTACCGTTGGAGGAGCTTTCTTTTTTGCATTGAACACGCATGATTTACTCTGCAATATGTTTTTTATTTTTGGTTTTCATTCCAATGGTGTTCGGTGGTGGGATTCCCTCTGTTCCGTGTTCGAAACAGTTTTTGTATTTTTTCGGGTGTTCATGATGAAGAATGCAAGACGGCCCCTCAAGATCCTGAAAGTTTCACTTGGTGCGGTTGCAGCATGCAATCTGCAAAATATTCCCTTGCCGGGAATCGAACCCGGAGCACCCGCACAACAGCCGAGAACGCATCACTTGAGCCACCGAACGCAACGCTGCGCTGCGGACTTTATTTGGTTTTCTTTGTCGCAGCCCGCAGCAGCAGATTGGAGATTTTGAATTGGCGTCCAGCATCTGTCAAGGTAGCACCCCCCACTTTTGAAAACACGAGCATTCGCTGCATGTTGACGCACTGACTGTGATTGAGAAAAAAGAAAATGTTGTTGCCTCGTTTGCGCTCCTTTTTAGCAGACACCTGGGTGCATGTGTTGTGATATTTATGCCGATGATGATTATGCCAATGTGAATTTTTTGAGACTTTGTGCCCATGAATTTTGAAATTGGCTTCGCTGATATCGTTGCTGTGACATGCCTTTTGCAGTTGTGGAATGATAAAATGAGAGGAGGCATTGAAGTGCACCGCCGGCCGGGGCCGCCAAATAGCCAGGAACCGGAAGTCTGCACTTTTCTTCTGCGGGCTAACTCGAGAAAACCCATTTGTGATGACAGCAAAAAAATGAGAAAAATGAGTTGGTACTTTCTGCGCATCGGTCTTTCGATCATGATTGATTGTGTGAAATATTGAGACCTTCATATTTTGCGATTTTGTTTTCGTGGATAATTTTGGTGGAATCCGAAGCTTTGCAGCAGCTGCTCTTGTCCTTTTCGAGATACATTTTCATACCCACCTTAAAAATTTTTATATGCCGGTCCCAGGATCCGGGACTGGGGCAACGCCAGAGTGGTGTTCCAATGTGAAGAGGCCCTCGCAGGGAAGGGACCCTCGCAAGGGTCTTTAGACCTTTTTCTCACATTAAGAAACGAAGGCAGACTGCAAAAACAAAAACGACACATATCGGCACATTGGCCTAGAAGCCATGGGCCGTAAATTCCGTCTCTGCGATGTTCTTTCAAAGACAAGAACAAGTAAAAATGTGCACAAAAATATCCAAAGGGCAGAGCAGCAGTGGATCATGAGTGCAGGGGACGGTCGAGCCCCAATATTTTGGAGGAATTTTGGGTTTATTTGGATGACAACAAAATACGGCTTTATTCTGTGAATTTTAGAAAAAAATAATTTTCAAATGTGGGGGGCGCAGTTTATCCAGCCTTCTGGTGTGTAGGTACTGTGTACGTCCTTTTGGTAACTTTCAAATCCTGAGATATATTTGTGATTGTAAACTGCAAAATTGCCAACCTTTTGGTGAAAAACCCCTTCTTTAATCGCATTTATCGCGGCTTCAAAAAGTAGAAAAATGAGGTACGGGCAGGCAAGGTTATACCTACCTAACGATGAAAATTCTCTTCACGGCAGCG
This sequence comes from Sinentomon sp. SZTP_YWyxl, assembly GCA_030068105.1. Lineage (NCBI taxonomy): Eukaryota > Metazoa > Arthropoda > Protura > Sinentomata > Sinentomidae > Sinentomon > Sinentomon sp. SZTP_YWyxl. Next base: position 32,947 of record JASGXE010000774.1, read on the forward strand.
TTAGACAGAATTTTCTTGATCCTTTGACAAGTGCACGCAAACATTTCATGCCCGCAACACACTGCCAAAATCCACAATTTCAAAACTGTTGATGAACAATTATTCAGCTTGATTTCAACCAAAATCCAACGAACAATCAACTTTGAAAAATTTGGATCCGTCCGGGAATCGAACTCGGGACCTTCGAACTGCGAGGCGTGGGCACTGCCACGGAGCCAAACGAACCAACTGAAAATCCGAGTCATAAAAGTCAACTTGATTCTTCGCCTCACGCGTCTGTTTCAGTGCGTTTCTTCGTCTGCAGTCGCACAGGTATTTGAATAAGAACTTTGATCCTGCCATCGTCCTGCCATCGACCTGCTTGCAACCTGCCAAAATCGTCCTGCTAAGAAGCAACTAGCTTAGCAGCTTCTAAATTTAGCAGGTTGATTTGAATAAGGTCCCAAGTTATTTCGGAAACCCCAGAAAGGAAAATCTACCTTTACGAAAAGGTCGACAGGCAAGAACTTGCTGAATTCCTTGAGCGCGAATTGGTCTCATTCTCTGACTTTCAACCGGCGTCGGTCAATGACATTTGGTCTAGGTTCTGCCACGTTGTCCAAGATGCTTATAAGTTCATACCCTCCAAAATTGTAAAAGGCACTTCTCCAATATGGTTTAATAGGGAACTTCATGCCGCCAAAGCAACCCTTCGTGGACTCTTTCGCAAAAGGAAGCAATCCGCTGTCGCCAGAGCACGTTTTAATACATTCGCTCGGCACTATGACAGTCTTAAATACACCGCACTGCAAAGCTTCTTGAAAGCACAAAGTAGGAAGCCGTCACACATATACAAATTTTGGAAATTTGCTAACTCAATGAAATCTGTGAAAGGGAGAACCATTGTCCCCCTGAAAAACGAATTGGGTCACAGCATTCATGATAAGCATGAGAAGGCAAATGTTCTGAATAATTATTTCGCTTCGGTTTTCAAAGCTGACAATAGCCCAGCTTGCAGCAGCAGGGACTCGGAAACATTGCCATTTCCTACTGTAACTGAGGATCCGAAATTTACCGTTGAGGATATCCAGAGCATTATATAATCCTTAAAGTCATCCACTGCTTCCAAACGAGACGTTTTCACCGTCAAACTACTCCGCCTCAATCCGATTTTGTTTGCTAAATTTCTAGCTCTAATATTTCAAGGCATTTTCTCAAGTGGTGTAGTGCCATCAGAGTGGAAGGTCGCATCCGTTGTGCCGATCCATAAGAAAGGGGATAAGTCTGTTCCAGCCAACTACCGTCCGATACGCCTTCTTGGGTTAATCTCCAAAATTTTTGAAAAAATACTGGCATCTCATTTAAAACAATTCTTTGAAACCAGTGGCATTCTTTCTCCTTTTCAACATGGATTTCGCAGCAATCACAGCTGTGAAACTCAACTCAATGGGCTCCTGCATGACCTTAATATGAGCCTAGATGCAGGTGATCAGGTTGATGCTGTCCTAATAGACATTGCCAAAGCTTTTGATACAGTGAGTCACCATTTGTTACTTCGCAAATTAACCATGCTGGGAATTGATCATTTCATCGTAGAGTGCATTCGTAACTATCTAACTGACAGATCCCAATTTGTTCAAATTGAGGGAGTGTCTTCAGATCATGTTGCAGTACCTTCCGGCGTTCCTCAGGGCAGTGTCATTGGCCCTCTACTTTTTTTGTTGTTTAGTAATGATTTACCTAAATGTGTTAAATCTTGTAAAATAAGATTGTTTGCCGATGATTGTATTGTCTATAAAGTGATCACTTCTGATTCTGATTGTCAAGCTCTTCAGGACGATATAACCTCAATGCAAACCTGGTTCGATGACAATAAGCTCACCCTGAGTTCAGAAAAATGCGTGAAAATCACCTTAACTCACAGGAAAACCCCAGTTAATTTCCGTACATGCTGAAAGCCAATGTGCTTGGCTCCTGTAATCAGGTTAAATACATGGGCTTGACACTTACCTCAAACTTGTCCTGGAGACCCCATATCACAAACATTACCAATAAAGCTCAGCAAGCCTTATTCTTTATTCGTAGGCAATTTCGAAAGTGCAACAGAGATATCAAAGAAATAGCATATCTCAGCTTTGTTAGGCCACTATTGGAATATTCATCAAGTGTGTGGCACCCCCATGAGCGCGATCTGACTGCCCTATTAGAAAGAGTGCAAAGAAGGGCCGCACGATTTGTAATGAATGACTATCGCCGGATAGCTAGCGTCACGAATATGCTTGCTACCCTTCATTGGGATTCGTTGCACAGAAGACGCATAATCAGACGCATTTACTGTTTACTCAAAGTCTTCAATGGGGTTGAGGGTTGGTCAGAATTCCAGAGCTGCTTGTCCCTAGCCCCTTATATTGGAAGGCATGACCACCCATTCAAAGTTCACCCTTTCCAGGTCAGGAAGAATGTTGGGGCTCAGTCTTTTATTCCGCATGCTATCGAAACTTGGAACAAAATTCCCAGAGAGATGTTCGTCAAACCAGTTTCCACTCGAACATTTTGCACTCAACTGGAGAGATCAGGATTTCTGCTAACATAACCGCAAAACTTCTTGAACCCCCCCCCAAATGCCTATCCTTTGGACCCCTTCTACTTTTTACCCCATTTGTTTCATAAGTTGCCTTTTCGATGAATTTTTGCACACCGCCGTTTGTCATTGATTGTAATGGTGTTATAATTTTTGTCGTGCATTTTTCTGCTTCATCCATTTCAATTCTGTGTAAATACGTGTAACATGTCTGACATGTATTTAAGCGGGGTTGACGCCCCTAAATACAAACAATTTCTTATCTTATCTTATCTTACCTAAATACCCTTGTGCGAGGCTATAAAGTCATAATTTCTTACTCTCCCACAATCTCCAATTTGGTGCTGCCCACCCCCACCCAGAGATATTCTATTGTCAGATAATAGATGCAACATGCAAGCATTCCCTCCCCCTCCCCTCTCTGGATAGGAGTCATTACACATTTAGGCAAGTGTCGCATCAGGCCAATCGGATTGCGGAAATAATAAAAAGGGGGCGTGTCCTAATTTAACTAAAATCAATGGTTCAGATTTATATTTCAGAATGTTTTCTTCACGCACGTGGCATAAAACGGTAGTAATATTCATTTTCTAGTTAGTTTTTATTCAACTGCCGGTGTGTCCGGATCACAGTCTCTTCAGCGCAAGAGGAAAAATACAGTAAGCGCTTCAACTGCGTCATTGTATTTCTTGATAGTTGCCAAGAGAGTCTATCCTGGATATACGTACTTGGATATAATTCCCGAACGTAAAGCCAAGTCTTCGGTCACGCGAATTGATTGGGATGGAAAAGTTAAGCCATCGACGAATAAAAGGAAAGTTGTCACCGATACCGCAAACTCCTTCGATGCGTCCCAAGAGAGCATACATTGGTAAAGACGCGAGTCATTTTCGTAAATTGGTGGATCACAGGCAATTACAGTGTCATCAATGCGAGAAGAGTTTTTCCAGAAATTACCATCTACTGCGCCATCTGTCTTACTGCAATCCAGTTTCATGTGCCATGTGCCGACGACAGTTTGTTTCCAAAGTGGAACTTCAAACCCATCTGGCATCCGTTCATGGTTGCAGGTATTGTGGGAAGACATTCAAGTGGATGTCGCATGTTAGAAGTCACCAGATCAGTTGCGAACATCAATTCAGGAATTCAAGCACCCCAGTTGCAGGAGGAAAATCATCGAATAGAGGCACGAGAACAAAGTTCCGACGACCATCGGACATCATATCATTAGAACAATGTTTTAACCGTGGTGCCGAACTATTTCAACTAAAGGTCTACGATCGGAAAGATATTGTTGTGTCGCTGAAGATGGCCACATTCTTAGCTAGACGTTTGCTGAAACGTTGGCGACGTAACCATAGCACGAACGTTAAGTGGTGGATGGAAGTTCAAGTGGAATATCGTCGAAGCCTGGACGAGATGGAGTTAATACAAGCTTGGCATCGCAGCAAATGTTGCGTATCATTGTGCACCGCCAAACTAAAAGCGCAGATGAAAGAAGCAACAGAAAAAATTCTGAAATCATTTAGCGATTTTTTGGAAAGAGGCAGCAATTGGACACTTAACCGCATTCTTCAGATCAGGATTGGAATTGCCAAGTATGCTCCACTCATGAAGACATCCGGCAGCAGTTTTATCCCTCTTCCGTTGAAGTTAAGAAATAATAACCACATCCTAAATATCAAGAATGCAAATGACTCTTATTGTTTCAAGTACTCAGTTCTTGCAGCCTTGAACCCAAACGTCGTTAAGAGAAACAGAGTTTCGAATTATCGAGGACTGGATAATCAGCTCAACTTGGACGGACTCTCCTTTCCGATGAAAGTCAACGATATCAAGAAATTCGAAAAGCAAAACCCGATATCTGTAAATGTGTTCGGAGCAACAGATACGGGAGAAGAAATCTTTCCGATCTACATCTCCAAATTCCTTGGAAAAGGAAAACCAACTCATGTCAATCTCCTATCGACAAATGGGCAGGATCGAACGCCTTTTGAGTCAAAGCAGCATTGCTGCTTGATAACCAATCTCAACAGTCTCTTGTCTCACCGCACAAAATACGATGGACGGTGTTTCTACTGCGTTTCCTGCCTCCATCGTTTCTGGAGTGAATCTCTTCTTCGAAAACATTAAGTCTTGTGCTCCTTGCACAAGACTCGTTTTTATCCGAATCTCGGATAAAACTGAAGAGATTTGATTGCGTCTGTGCGGAAACATTGCTTGCCATACAGACGTGTTTTTATTTGTGGGATTGCCACTACTAAATTTCGTTGCAACCTGGGTTGCTTAATCACCCTTAACACTATGATATAAAATTGTGGACAGTAAACTTTTTCATCAAATCGCAAAGAAATACTTCATTTTCTAAGGAGTTCTAACTTTATAAATTTTGATAATCGTCATTAGTTCAATTTTGGCGCACGGAATTAAACTGTTTTGTATTGAGATGACAAGTTTCTTTCGTTTTGTCTGCTGTTATGTATCTCTGGTTTTGGCGTGGTAAAATGACGAGATATTGCAACAATCATGGGAATAAACATTATACTTAAACATCCTCGCTGTTCGGGTTTGCGAAGGCCTGCTATTGTCACCACATGTGCGAGAATATACAATGTGAATTATAAGTAAGACCATAGATTCGCTATTTGTTCCTGTCTTCTGAACATTTGCAAAGGTTTCAGAGGTTTTTATAACCGGACAGCATTAATTGCAACGCAGAAGAAAAAAATGAAATTTCAACATTTCCTCGCTTATGCGCGGCGGAGTGATTCTAGATACCCATTGCGCACAAACCAAACTATCTAAACAGGTGTTGAATTATTCAAATTCGTACACTTACCGCACTTCATATACTTGTCCATATAAAGTTATATTTCAGAAGTGGAGAGGTGCTGAGGGCAACACTCGCATTCTGTACCCCTTTAGGCTAAACTGCGACAGAAGGAGAAGGTTACAGTGTCGCTTCCAATGACGTTCTCATTTTTGGCCTCGCACTGTGCAAATGTCACATATGCATGTTTCACATTAATATGCCTTAGCATTTTAAAGACAAACGTTCTGAACTATTTGAGTGAATAGGATGAAAATATACTGTGCCTCAAGTGAGGAATATTTACAGCTATTCTAGCATCAGAGAACAAAATTAGTTGGTTTCTATCAATGATTACATATTTTTGCTGTGCCGCCAAAGTGATTTCTTGCGTTCTTTTCAGTTGCGTGTTGCCGCTAAGGTTATTTCTTCTTTTTCTTGTCAATAGAAAGAGAGGAAGGATAAGTTGGTGTAAAACATATCAAAAATGTGAAAGTGTTAATCCCAGCCGAGCATATGCATTCATGTAATTTCGAAAAAATTATTTCACAAGGCGGATCCCTCATTTAATTTGGTCATGACCGTAAATCGCGGGAAAAATCCGTTTGCAAGACTTTTCGTATTGTGTTTTCAACCTTCAACCAATGCATAAATGAAGTAAACGAGATACTGCATACTTAAGAAGGGCAAAAGTTTCAGTCTTCGAAGCCTTTTTCCATGATAATTTGTATATTGCAAATTTCAGTGCGGGGAGAGCTTGCTATTTTATTTTGCCGATTAATTCCAAATTGTGAGAACTTTGATATGTGATTGCAGGATCTCGACCCGCGCCCAATTATGTTTCGACAATACAGAAAACGTTTAAGACAAGGAAATTGATGTGTGCGTTCAGTAAAACAAAATCATAAAAATCCAAAAGCGGCCTCTCGCCTACTCCGTGATACGTCAGACATCCGATTCCTCCTTACTGTCCTGCGCAACTGGACAAACTACGCCTAATCGAGAGTCTTTGGTGTATGCTAAAGAATTGCGTGTCCAAATTTTATTCAACGGGTAAGCGAGAGGAATGCGAACAATACAGGCGTAGAGACGTTTTGGTTACATTCTTGCCAGACCGTGAAGAGCGAGCCAGGGTTTTCAGATAAACGGTTGGATCTAGAGATCATGAAAATGTTCAAAAAAGGACACAAACAGGGTCTATGATATTGTGCGGAGTGCAAGGGGGAAAAGAATTAGAAGAGAGAGAGAGATATTGAGAGAGCGACAGAGAGCGGGAAGAGGCTATTGAATTATTGTTCAATTATTGTTGGTTACCTTCTCCCTAAGAGCTCAAAGAGCGAGATATGAAATATCAGGGCAGGTGTTCGAACAAGGGGCTTCGAAAAGCGAAGGAAATATAGTCCAAGTTCCATGCAAATGGGAATGAAAGGAATGGGAGCGCGATTGCAACATTGTAATTTTAGGCCAGAGCACCAGGTATAAAACAATGAGCCCTGTGTTTTGGGTCCAGGAATGGTGTGGGAGAAAACAGTGGAATGTTGTCTAGGAGACGGGTTCTCGGAATTTTAACTAAAGAAGCAAAGTTCAGGGCTCGCTTTGTCGCTGTTATATGTGAATTCGGGTCAAGGACAACCGGATGCTTATTGTTATAGGAGATGCAAGAAAGGACGGTACTAACTCGGTGGAATGATGACTTCAGAACATCCAGTTCCTACCTTTTTAGCTGCGCAATGTGAACTGGGCAAACACGCTCATTCGGCGGTGTTAGGTATTTGCGGAAGAAATGCAGCCCAAGTTCTATGCGTCTGCAAGGTGAGACTAAATACTAGGCGTATTGATTTGCTGGATACCTTCTATTACTGGTGTCGTATGATAAAAATGACATGTTCGAAAGTTGGACTTGAAAGTTTATTTTCACTTTCAAAAATATGACAGGTTTTCTGCACCACCAACTTGAAGAACCAATTGAGAAAAATCTCAATTTTCAAAAAAAAAATAGAGATAGGTACTTACTCCTCTTTTACTTAGGATGGCAGACGCTGTACCCAATGCTACAGAAAACAGTTTCAAATTTGCTTCAACACACATCGATTTCAGTCCCCTCATTTCAGTCCCCTCATGCAGTGTGTCCTGCAAATGCTCCAGGAACGTCATACACGGTTGTTCCTTTAGCCATACGGAGTCAAAATGTGGAATAACTTTTCACTGCTGACACTTCAAGATGGGGACGTGGTCACCTACTCAACGAATAAATACATGGGACTACAAATTTATTAAGGATTTTAATGTTGCTCGACATAGGTACCTCGTAACTCCTTGTGTCCATCTGCATGTTATTCTCAACCTGCTTGCAGCATTCTTGATTTACTGTCACAGTGCCTTAACAGTGAAATTATATTTCAAAGTGGATGGTACCATGTTTTTGTGAGTAGGTACCTTTCGTACCTACCCCCAGAAGTAGAAGTCATCATCCGAAAAATGTCATTCTGCATTTTCGACTCTAAATGGCCCTGGAAGAACCGGATATGGCTTTCATAGGGCATTTACAGAAAACCTTGTACAAGTTGCCATGCCAAATTGAGAGAATTACCAATATTGCAGCACCCGTTGGCAAACATGCTGAAATGTTGCCTGGGATTTTGAGGCAATGTTGCAAGAGTGTTTCCCAAACATCGCTTCAATCTTGAGGCAATGTCACAGCAATTTTGCCGACAGGTCGCCTCGATATTGGGGCGATATTGCTCATTCGGGTGGCAAATTTGCATCGATGTTGCATCAACGTTACAACAATATTGCAGCGACATTGCCGGGGCAATATTGGCCAATATCGAACAATTGTTGCGGTGACAATATTGGTCCAAGATTAATTGAATGCGGCGTCAATTGAGGGACAGCAAATGGCAAGTTAACGACACCAAAAGGTGGACGCCTTTCAAATTTTTCAAAAAAAATAGGCGGATGCCTTACAAAAACTTCAACAAGCAAAACGTCTGGGAAACAGTTTATCACCACCGCATCTCCCCATCCATCGCTTCTAAAAATTTGATTTTCGCAATTGGGATGCGGTGGAAAAGATATTGGCTGGTTAGGTTTTGGCTGTGCTGTATTAGATCAGATTGAGATCAGGTGGGATTTAGTTTTGTTTTTTCTGTAACCCAAACACCCAACCTAACCTAACCTGGCCAAACCTAACCTTACCTATATGTCAACCAACCAGCCAACCAAATCAGACCTAACTCAGCTAACCTACAATCAAACTCAAACAAACCTCCACCGCATCCCAAATTCGAAAATTTGAGAAATATGAAGAACCTTTGATTTTTGAGAGACGGTGGATGCGGTGGGGCTGAATCCAAGATACGGGAATGCGGTGGTGCACAGGTCTTTGGAACTGTTACCAAAACCTGAGCGTATTCAATCACTGCCACACCCCACGGCACGCGCTGAACTTACATCCTGGACGTGACCTGCTATTTTCGCGAAAGGCTTGAAAATGTGGAAAAAAAAGTGGGCATGCCGATTTCCGGCACGAACAGAAAAATTGTCGAAGTACGAAGCTCGTGAAGGCATAATGTCCATCACCTTTCGCTCATTGCGAGAGTTTTAAGAATACCACCCAGAGAATGTCACCCGCATTCATGCGATGTAAGGTTCTCACGAATCTGCATCAATAGCAAGGTACAGTCTCCTGTAGTGAAATGTTGCTGGGCTATGTTCGAAGACTTTTGTTAAGGGGTGTATACAAATCAGACAGACATGGTCAATACAAAAACAGCAACTGGAGAAGTGATGTAAAATTGATAATCATCAGCTAAAACGTATAACAGCCAATTTTTACCAAACAAAATTTCCCATACTAAAGTGCGTTCATTTTCAGAATGGTCCGCGCCAAAACTTGCAGCAAACGAGGGTGGGAGCGGGATCATGGCAGTGGTGTCCAATTTGGTCAGCTTTCTTCGCCTGAATATCCGAGCTTTTTCATTAAACCCGAATTTAGAACTGAAATTCTCGTCAGCGCCGGTGACTCAGTGGCAGAGCACAAGGATTTGATCCGTTAAAATCCGAAGATCGTGGGTTCGAGTCTCGCTATCGGCGAATTTTTTTATTTTCGTTTAGCACATGTTTGTTCAGACAAAACATTATCACAGATGGAAAAGCAACCGAAACATGATTTTGAAATTTTCCAGACATGAAAACGTGTGCCTGTTTTCCAGTTATTGGCAACAACAGCAGATGAGGCCTCAAGCAATTGCAGGTCGGTTCCAATTGCCACGGGAGGGCCAGCGACGTTTCGGTTCAGCGCTGCACATAATAAGTGCACATTTTAAAGGTAGAAGCGGAACGACGAGAAAGCCAGCCAGATCGTTGTCACAGAAAATTGATAAAACTCCGAAACCTAGAACAGGGTGAAAGCATGTGTCGATTTTGAGGAACATCCTGGCGATGCTGTGTGTGTTAGGGCTGTACAAATCGGCTTTCGAATCGAATCCTGCGAATCGAATCCCTAAGGTTCGAATCGAATCCGAATCAGTTGTCCAATTTCGAAGCGAATCCTTTCGAAACGAAACCTTTTCTTCAAATCTCCAATCATGATTCGAATCCCACCACGTGTCTCGAATCAAATCTTTTCGAATCGAATCTGGCCAGATTCGCGATTTTCGAATCGAATCATGATTCACATAGTACTCGATGATAGTACACGTAAATTTTATTGTGGGAATTGCTCAGTGACACTTGTAAGCACTGTTTGGTTCCAGGTTGTGGCATGCCGAAACGGGACTGTGGATCAATTTGGAAATTTTAAAAGATTTGAGATTCGATTCGAATATTTTTCGAATCATCGCAAAATCTCGAATCGAAACATTTCGAATCGAATTCTTTCCTTCGAATCTCGATACCTGTACGAGATTCCAACTTTTGGGATGCGATTCGAAGGATTCGAAAGCTGATTTGTACAGCCCGAACTTGTATGATCTTATACATGCTTTTTCCATGCTACTGGTGTCGTATTAACACGTTCATGTGATAAAAATGACATGTTCGAAAGTTGGACTTGAAAGTTTATTTTCACTTTCAAAAATATGACAGGTTTTCTGCACCACCAACTTGAAGAACCAATTGAGAAAAATCTCAATTTTCAAAAAAAATAGATAGGTACTTACTCCTCTTTTACTTAGGATGGCAGACGCTGTACCCAATGCTACAGAAAACAGTTTCAAAATTGCTTCAACACACATCGATTTCAGTCCCCTCATTTCAGTCCCCTCATGCAGTGTGTCCTGTAAATGCTCCAGGAACGTCATACACGGTTGTTCCTTTAGCCATACGGAGTCAAATGTGGAATAACTTTTCACTGCTGACACTTCAAGATGGGGACGTGGTCACCTACTCAACGAATAAATACATGGGACTACAAATTTATTAAGGATTTTAATGTTGCTCGACATAGGTACCTCGTAACTCCTTGTGTCCATCTGCATGTTATTCTCAACCTGCTTGCAGCATTCTTGATTTACTGTCACAGTGCCTTAACAGTGAAATTATATTTCAAAGTGGATGGTACCATGTTTTTGTGAGTAGGTACCTTTCGTACCTACCCCCAGAAGAAGAAGTCATCATCCGAAAAATGTCATTCTGCATTTTCGACTATAAATGGCCCTGGAAGAACCGGATATGGCTTTCATAGGGCATTTACAGAAAACCTTGTACAAGTTGCCATGCCAAATTGAGAGAATTACCAATATTGCAGCACCCGTTGGCAAACATGCTGAAATGTTGCCTGGGATTTTGAGGCAATGTTGCAAGAGTGTTTCCCAAACATCGCTTCAATCTTGTGGCAATGTCACAGCAATTTTCCGACAGGTCGCCTCGATATTGGGGCGATATTGCTCATGGGGTGGCAAACTTTGCATCGATGTTGCATCAACGTCACAACAGTATTGCAGCGACATTGCCGGAGCAATATTGGCCAATATCTAACAATTTTTATTATTATTATTATAATTACAACCATGATGAGCAATACAATGCCACGTGATGGAGGTAAAAGAGGCAGAGATAGCAGAATATACAGGGTACAAAATTAACAAATTGGTTCAAGCCATTTGTGATGCAAAATTTTAAGAGAGAGAAAAAAAACAAAACAAAAATCTATGCTAGTCACATAACAGAACAGTGTGGACAATGTAGGCAAGCTATGACCTTGGAAGTATAGGTGTCAATTTTTCACGAAACAGAGGAGGTGCTGGTGGAAAAATGATCCATTACACGTTTTTTGAACACACGAGGGTTGCGGCAGTCATCGAAGATGTGTCCCGGCAAAGAGTTCCAGTCCCTTATGGTCCTCGGAAGAAAGGAATAAAAAGACACATTTTTGTGACTCGGTAAAGGCTCAATCTTCGCTCGATGATCATGCCTACTGAAGTAGTTAGGAGTTTTTAAACAGCCTTTTAACTCACTAACGCCATCATAGTTATTATAGGTTTTGTATAAATTCGTCAACCTGCCGGCTTGGCGCCTGTTGATGAGGGATGGCCAGCAACGTGCGGAAAGAAGGTCTCTAGAGCTGATTTCTCGGCCAAATTTTTTAGTGACCAACCGTATGGCTTTTCTTTGTACGCGTTCAAGTTTCTCCACCTCACCGAGGAGAAACGGATCGCAGGCTGTGGAGCCGTATTCAAGAATTGGTCTCACAATAGTTTTGTACGCCTTTTCTCTGACATTTTGCGTCGAGTTGCTCAGAGCACGATTGATGGAGTATAATGCGGAAAACCCCTTCTTTATGGATGCTGAGGTCTGAGAGTCTGTTCCTAATTTGGTGTTAATTGTTACACCGAGGTACTTGCATTCGGTCACATTTTTTAAACGAACTCCACGGAATTAATAATTTGAAATTGAGGGAGTTTTCTTAGCTGTGATCCTTAGGGCTTCACATTTGTCTGTATTTAGTTCCATCAACCATTTGGTGCACCAGTCCGACACATTGTCAAGGTCTAATTGCAGCTGAGTTACATCATTCGGATTACAGATAACATTATAAAGCAAGCAGTCATCAGCAAACATCCTAAATTTACAAGAGATCTGTTGAGGAAGGTCATTTATAAACAGAATAAATAATAAAGGTCCAATTGCACTTCCTTGAGGCACTCCTGATTGCACATGGGCCACGGAGGAACTTTCACCATTTATTATGACCTTGTGCTTACGACCGGTAAGGAAATCCTTGACCCACGCCAGCACCTGGTCGTCAAGGTTAAAAGATCTCAACTTTTGGAGCAGACGAGCATGCGTTACCCTGTCAAATGCTTTTGCAAAGTCAAGAAATATAAGATCCACTTCTTTGTTTTTGTCCAAATGAAAAGAAAGTTCTTGCAAGAGGCAAGTTATCTGGGTCTCGCAAGAATGGTCCCTCCGAAACCCATGTTGGCAGGGTGAAATAAGGCCATTTGCATCGGCATGTGCATAAATACCATCTACAATCAGTTGTTCGAGCAGTTTAGAGCAGATGACTGTCAAGGATATTGGCCTTTAATTTTCAAATTTACTTTTGTCTCCTTTTTTTGGGATGGGGACAACAATAGCTGTTTTCCAGTGGTCCGGGACACGGCCTTCTGTTAACGACTTGGCAAAAATAATGTACAGATATTTGGCAATGGGTGCTGGTATCAATTGTAAGAATCGAATTGAAATATTGTCAACCCCGAACGCCTTATTCGCATTCATTTTCTTAATCTTTTGGACAATCAACCGCTTTGAGATGAGGATGGTTCCTGCTGTGGGCAGGCAACAGGAGGCATAAAGGGTATGTTGGTAAGAGGCTCTTTTGTGTATACAGAAGCAAAATGTTCATTTAACAACTCTGCCTTCTCCTTGTCTGTGCAAGCAAAGCTACCATCTGGCCTCATCAATGTGGGAATTCCATTGCTCCCGTTGCGCTGGGATTTAAGGAAACCGTAGAATTTCTTGGAATTCCCCTTTGAGTATTCATCCAGACTGTATTTAACAAAATTCATCTTGCCATGCTTCAAAGCACGCTTGTACTGCCTATTGGCCTCCCGATACTGGTTCATATCATGAGGAGTCTTGGTCCTCCTTTTGTGAAGGATCCTACACTAATCTTTTAATCTGGTCAATCCACGGGTGAGATAGGGGGGGTCACTGTTCATTATAATCCGCTTTTGCGGTATATACCTCTCCATAGCGATATTTACATGCTTTACAAACAGGTCCCAAAGTGCATTGACATCAAGAAAGTTAGCACAACCAACAAAATTCGAAATATTGTCAGAAAAATATTTACTTAAAGTTTGGGAATTTGCCTTATTGTATAGGAAAACTAGCCTGCTGAGTTTCGGAGGACTGGGAACCCGTCTATCTAAATGAAAGAAAATCGATTTGTGGTCACTGAGACCCCCTTCCACAGAGATGTCGTGAATCAAGTTTGGCGAATTTGTAAACAGAACATCCAGAATGTTTGAACATGTATCATTGACACGAGTTGGTTTATCTACCAGCTGACGAAGACCATATGCATTTGTAAAGTGGATGGCAGCTTCATTCAGCTCAAGCCCATACTGAGGGTTCGCATGAAAAGAGTTGGTAACCCAATTTATGCTTGGCAAGTTTAGGTCTCCGAGAGCAATAAATGGCCGAGAGAGTTTTTGGTTGAACTTCAACTCAGTCAAGCAGCCTGACAGATCATCGAAAAAAGACACAGTTCCATTTGGAGGACGGTAAAAAGCACACAGCAATAGATTGTCTTCAATTCTGGCGCTGTTCGGGAATAAGCTGCAGAACATAATTTCAGAATTTGCTGCAGACAAAACCATTGCGCTAGGCACAGTATCCTTAACAACAATTGTTGCGGTGACAATATTGGTCTCAATTAATTGAATGCGGTGTCAATTGAGGGGCAGCAAATGGCAAGTTAACGACACCAAAAGGCGGACGCCTTTCAAATTTTTCAAAAAAATAGGCGGATGCCTTACAAAAACTTCAACAAGCAAAAAGTCTGGGAAACAGTTTATCACCACCGCATCTCCCCATCCATCGCTTCTAAAGATTTGATTTTCGCAATTGGGATGCGGTGGAAAAGGTATTGGCTGGTTAGGTTTTGGCTGTGCTGTATTAGATCAGATTGAGATCAGGTGGGATTTAGTTTTATTTTTTCTGTAACCCAAACACCCAACCTAACCTAACCTGGCCAAACCTAACCTTACCTATATGTCAACCAACCAGCCAACCAAATCAGACCTAACTCAGCTAACCTACAATCAAACTCAAACAAACCTCCACCGCATCCCAAATTCGAAAATTTGAGAAATATGAAGAACCTTTGATTTTTGAGAGACGGTGGAATCATCATCATCATCATCATCATCATCGTGGAGTCATATGGACTGATAGCCATTCGGCTGGTGGTCCGACCTTTTACCTTGTTGCACACACCTTGGGCTCGCAAGGAGAACTATGCCCCATAATCGTAGCCCAATTCTGCTCTGCATTCAACTGAAACGACTCGGACCAGTTTTCCGGCGTATACACGCCAACCCGCAGGTTTCCCGGAGAGAGTCATGCTCTGCAGAGCAGTGATGTGCGACTTGTGAGATGTGGCTTCTCTGTTGTGTAACCTGCCAAGCCACTGTCTTGGACTTGGAGCTAGGTGTTCTTTAACGTGTGCAGTGTGATACTGTACACGGGACCTCCTTCTTAAAGTCCCATCCGAAGGACTAAGAGACTGGCCACTAAGTCTCTCTTTCCGACCTCATTTACTGTGCCTCGCCCAGGGAGGATGCACCATTTGTGCCACAGTAAATTTCGTGCCCCGACGGGGAATCGAACTCGGTCCACCTGGGTGGGAGTCCAATGCGCTAACCACTGCGCCACGAGGTTCGGACAATGGATGCGGTGGGGCTGAATCCAAGATACGGGGATGCGGTGGTGCACAGGTCTTTGGAACTGTTACCAAAACCTGAGCGTATTCAATCACTGCCACACCCCACGGCACGCGCTGAACTTACATCCTGGACGTGACCAGCTATTTTCGCGAAAGGCTTGAAAATGTGAAAACAAAAGTGGGCATGCCGATTTCCGGCACGAACAGAAAAATTGTCGAAGTACGAAGCTCGTGAAGGCATAATGTCCATCACCTTTCGCTCATTGCGAGAGTTTTAAGAATACCACCCAGAGAATGTCACCCGCATTCATGCGATGTAAGGTTCTCACGAATCTGCATCAATAGCAAGGTACAGTCTCCTGTAGTGAAATGTTGCTGGGCTATGTTCGAAGACTTTTGTTAAGGGGTGTATACAAATCAGACAGACATGGTCAATACAAAAACAGCAACTGGAGAAGTGATGTAAAATTGATAATCATCAGCTAAAACGTATAACAGCCAATTTTTACCAAACAAAATTTCCCATGCTAAAGTGCGCTCATTTTCAGAATGGTCCGCGCCAAAACTTGCAGCAAAACGAAGGTGGGAGCGGGGGCATGGCAGTAGTGTCCCATTTGTTCAGTTTTCTTCTCCTGAAAATCCGAGCCTTTTCATTAAACCCGAATTTAGCACTCCCGTCAGTTCCGGTGGCTCAGTGGCAGAGCACAAGGCATTTGATCCTTTATTTGTTACTGGAAATTTCCGATTTGATGCCAGTGTCTCATCAGTGTTGAATGAATTAGAAGGTTATCTGTAAAATATGGTACTAGCCAAAACGAGCCAAAACTAGTCAAAATCCAAAACTAGCCAAAACTTTTCTCGCAGAGCCAAAACTAGCCAAAATTTTCCAGAATAGCATTCTGCTCACCATCATCTACAACCGAACCAAATCTAGATAAAATCGCACGACGGGATCTCCCAGGGGAAGGCTATAATGGGTAAAAATGGCAAATTTTGCCTTAAATAATTCCAAAACTAGGCAAAACTTTTCTCGCAGAGCCAAAACTCGCCAAAATTTTCCAGAACAGCATCTGCTCCCCATCATCTACAACCGAACCAAATCTGAATAAAATCGCACCACGGGATCTCCCAGGGGAAGGCTATAATGGGTAAAAATGCCAATTTTGCCTTAAGTCATTCCAAAACTAGCCAAAACTTTTCTCGCAGACCCAAAACTAGCCAAAATTTTCCAGAATAGCATTCTGCTCACCATCATCTACAACCGAACCAAATCTGAATAAAATCGCACCACGGGATCTCCCAGGGGAAGGCTATAATGGGTAAAAATGGCCAATTTTGCCTTAAATAATTCCAAAACTAGCCAAAACTTTTCTCGCAGAGCCAAAACTAGCCACACTTTTCCAGAATAGCATTCTGCTAGCCATCGTCTACAACCGAACCAAATCTGAATAAAATCGCACCACGGGATCTCCCAGGGGAAGGCTATAATGGGTAAAAGCGACCTAATATTTGCCTTAAATAATTCCAAAACTAGCCAAAACTTTTCTCGCAGAGCCAAAACTAGCAAAAATTTCCAGGATAGCATTCTGCTCACCATCACCTACAACCGAACCAAATCTGAATAAAATCGCACCACGGGATCTAGTTTTGGCTCTGCGAGAAAAGTTTTGGCTAGTTTTGGAATGATTTAAGGCAAAATTGGCCGTTTTTACCCATTATAGCCTTCCTCTGGGAGATCCCGTGGTGCGATTTTATTCAGATTCGGTTCGGTTGTAGATGATGGTGAGCAGAATTCGATTCTGGAAAATTTTGGCTAGTTTTGGCTCTGCGAGAAATGTTTTGGCTAGTTTTGGAATTATTTAAGGCAAAATTGTCCAATTTTACCCATTATAGCCTTCCCCTGGGAGATCCCGTGCTGCGATTTTATTCAGATTTGGTTCGGTTGTAGATGATGGTGAGCAGAATGCTATTCTGGAAAATGCTGGCTAGTTTTGGCTCTGCGAGAAAAGTTTTGGCTAGTTTTGGAATTATTTAAGGCAAAATTGGCCATTTCTACCCATTTTAGCCTTCCCCTGGGAAATCCCGTGGTGCGATTTTATTCAGATTCGGTTCGGTAGTAGATGATTGTGAGCAGAATACTATTCTGGAAAATTTTGGCTAGTTTTGGCTCTGCGAGAAAAGTTTTGGCTAGTTTTGGAATTATTTAAGGCAAAATTGGCCATTTTTACCCATTTTGCCTTCCCAAGAGATATCCCGTGGTGCGATTTTATTCAGATTTGGTTCGGTTGTTGATGATGGTGAGCAGAATGCAATTCTGGAAAATTTTGGCCAGTTTTGGCTCTGCGAGAAAAGATTTGGCTAGTTTTGGATTTTGGCTAGTTTTGGCTCGTTTTGGCTGGTACCATATTATACAGGTAACCAATCCCATTAGAATGGGATTCCTTGAAGATCGTAGAAAATACATGGGCTCTCTGCATT
>JASGXE010000775.1:0-30471 GCA_030068105.1 Sinentomon sp. SZTP_YWyxl
TTTTTCTCCCGAAAGTAAGCCTGTTTTTGTCCATTGTCAACTGATGTCTTTACTTTCGTAGACAGTTTGTTAACTCCATCAAAATTGTGAGATGGAAAGAAAATGCCGAACTCTAATAGTATTACTCTTAATAGTAGATGGTTTCTCTTTTCGATTTATTAAGCTTTTTCCTGATGTGTTTGCAAAATTTTTAACAGTGATAATGAAAAAGTCCTTGTTATCGGGGCAACTGCCAATCAAATGGAAACATGCTTTCGTTTGTCCAATACCAAAAAAAGGTGATAAGAAGTTTGCACGGTCTTATCGGCCAATTAGTCTGACCAGTATGTGTTGTAAACTCATGGAGCATATTATAAATGACTATCTAGTTAATTTCTTGGAAAGAAAAGGAATCAAATTCAGCATGGCTTTCGAAATGGGTTTTCCTGTGAGACTCAATTGGTAATTTTTTCCCAAACCATCTCCATGGTGCTTGATAGAGGAGGACAGATAGATGTTGTGTTTATCGATTTTGAAAAGGCTTTTGACCTAGTTCCACATGCTGCATTGGTATCGAAGTTGAAGTCTATAGATTTTGATGATGTTTTGGTTAACTGGATAGCAGATTTCCTTGATCGTCGCCCCAGCAGGTTAGGATAAGCAATACCTTTTCTAATGTTGGAAAAGTGACCTCTGGAGTTCCACAGGGGAGGTCCTTGGTCCAACCCTCTTCTCTTCTATATTAATGACCTGCCGGATAGTTTAGTTTGCAAGTCATTTCTTTTTGCTGATGACTGTGCTGTTATGAGAGAAATTACCTCACCTGATGACGTGCGTTCCCTCAATGATGATTTGTATAAGATTGAGCAGTGGTGTGCCAACTGGGGGATGCGGCTAAATGTTGAGAAGTGTGTGGTGGTTTCTTTTACTAGGAAAACATCCCCTTTATTGGAAAATACGGCATCGCAAATTTTGACTTGCCTTTAGCAGACAGTGTAACTTACTTAGGTGTTACTTTCACAAAAACTTTGAGTTGGAGTAAACATATTGAAAATGTTGTTAGTAAAGCAAACTCGGCACTTTTTTTGTCAGGCGTGCGTTTTTTAGGGCGAGCAAAATCGTCAAAGAAAAATTTATTTTGCTCTTGTTCGCTCTCTGCTGGAATATGCATCTGCTGCCTGGGATCCCTATCACCTGGTAGAGGTTGAGAAACTTGAGAGGGTGCAAAGACGGGCTGCACGTTTTGTTACTGGTTGCTATTCATTTTCTCGTAGTGTGTCCAATTTGTTGACTGCTCTTGGTTGGGTCTCATTGGCCAAGCGTAGAAAGGCTCTAGGTTGGTGGGTCTTTTTAAGGGGCTAAACAACATAGGTGGTTGGTCAAGTATTAAAGAAAGCTTATTACCCCCTGGTTATTTAGGTAGACACGATCACGCATTCAAATTGAGATGTGGACCTGTCTGTAGGGATGTTGGGAAGTTTTCCTTTGTTGCTAGAACAGTGCGAGAGTGGAACTCCCTGGATGCAAGAACCTTTGGAAATGGAAGTAATATCAGTTCAAACACCTTCAGAAGAAATATTCTCTATGGCCCTCTAGATGTCTCATTGTTGCAGGAGCATTGATTCCAAATTTGGTTTAATTTCATTGTCACTTTTTTTGTTGAATTGTACGACGAGGCTGTCAAGCCGTATTTCGAGGAATGTATTTGTCCTTGTTAATTTGCGCCGGACTGTGTCTTGGCAAATTAATTGTCAATAATAATAATAATGTTAATAACATCTGCTTCAAAATCAACCAAATTAATCAAAACAAGATATGCAGAATACAATGTTTGTTATGCAAAACGAAATAGCATGTCTCCTTGAAGAATCAGTGTTCGGGGCACTGGTATTTTTCAAACGTGAATCATGTAATACCGTGACATCGATACTCGGTTTTTGACTATCTACTTCCCCAAACAAAACACCCTATGCAAAAGTGCAAAATGGACCTGATCTTACATCATCAACCAGACCAAATTTCAGGATTTATTTTGAACTTAACACTGCCAAAGGGAAATCACGTCTCCCAATTTTCTCGTAGACCGATATCATGATCTTATCCGACAAAACAACTACACGGTGCAAAGCACCTCACTTATTCTCACTAATTCTTCCATTGATAACCCTCTGATGACTAGTCAAATGAGAGGCTATCAGGAGGAAAGAAGCCTGAGACCTTACTCAAATCAACCTGCTAAATTTAGAAGCTGCTAAGATAGGAGATTCATAGCAGGACGATTTTAGCAGTTACCATTGAAAATGATAACTTGTGACTCCTGGATCTCGATAATTTAATCTTTCAACATGATGGGGAGCCACACTGGTCCAGAGAAGTGCATGAGTTCTTGAACAAGCGACTCCCTGATCATGGTTGGCAAAATGACCGGAATTGCCCCTAGCCTGCACGTTCCCCAGATCTGACCTCTCTGGATTTTTTCTTGTGGGGTCTTTTGAAGACTGCCATTTACAGGGACACAATCAATTCCATTGCAAGCCTCCAACAACGTACTGGGCAAGAGTGCAGGAAAATTACTGAAGGTAATGTCCAACATGAATGTGAATTATGATTGTTCCATTGTCGGCAGGAAAACAGAGCTCATTTTGAGCACGCACTTTTGTAACAGAACCTGTAAGTTGATTATTTTAACCCTTAAAGGTCCAAGGGGTGGTCCATTGGACCACTTTTTTTTCTTTTTGCCTCTAAATTTTTTTGGGGAGAAGCAATTGACCCGTCCTCTCAGATATGCTATCCCAGTGGTAGGTTGGACCTGTGCTAACATGGGCAAAAAAAACTGCAGGAAGGTTTCTGAATAACAGGCCCGTGGTCCGATGGACCACCCCTTGGACCTTAGTGATGCCATAAATTTTTGAAAAATCCAAGGTGTGGTCCGTCGGACCACCCCACTTTTTTCACCTAATTAAGCACTTTGAAAGCGAGTATCTTCCATGGCTGGGCAAAACAAATCAGTATTCCATATTGTTTTCCAAATAAACTCCAATAATGCCAATCCTTTTCAACATCTTTATTTGGTGGTCCATTGGACCACCTCTTGGACTGTTTAGGGTGCTCAATTTTCAGAAATCCAAGGGGTGGTCTGATGGACCACACCTATTTTTGCTACTAGTCCACCCTCATTTGCTTTCATTTTGAACAATTCTTGTCAAAATTGATTGGTTGTCTGGGATTTTGGGTCCATGGCACCTCCACTCAAAAAAGAATTTTGTGGAAAAATTTCGTGGTCCAATGGACCACCCCTTGGATTTTTTGGGTTTCAAGAAAATTGATTTTTTCAAATTCTGATAATTCCAACTTTTCTTCAAAATTATGCCTTGTGCGCACAAATTTTACCTCAAATGCAAGATTTATCTGTTTGTGGTCCATTTTAACCGCACCTTGGAAGTCAAAAAATTGTGGGTGGTCCATTGGACCACCCCTTGGACTTCAAGCTACTCTTAAAATTCAAAAAGCTGGTGACCTCAGTGATGACCTTAGTACGAGTTCTGAACATGTCAGGCTGCTCATTTGCTCACGTTTTGCCACCATATACAGCAAACTTCAAATCTGAATGTGGATTCCAGTTCTGTCAAGTTTTCAAAAAAAATTCAAAAAATGAACCCTTCCGCTCACTCCACCCACTTACTGCCAAAAAAAAAAAGATTAAGCCAGGAAAAACAAGGTTATTTGTTCTGAAATCAAATGTTACATTCAATTTGACAATTTAAAACCAATAACACCAAAAAATTGCAAACATTGTGGCTATTATTAGAATTCAAAGTTCGCTCCAAAAATTTACACCGAAAACATGTTTTTTGACATATCGAGAGCAAAAAATACTGGAAGATGTCATCAGATCTGGCTGAAATTTTGGTTTGGGGGCTAAAAGAGACCAATTAAAATGGTGATGTACCCAATATTGCCCCTAGGAGCCTAGAAGATGGGGAAGTCCATTGGACCACCCCTTGGGCCTGAGCGGTGCCATTTTGACCTTGGACCTTTAAGGGTTAATGTGTTTTTATCGATTTAAATGGTCTTTTCTGGTAGGTAAATGATTTCAAATTCTGTAACGGCAAAGAAGTTGATGCGGAAAAGCTTCATGATCGAAAGAACTAAATGGACAGGCCGTTGTCTTTTTCGTGGCTGGAAGGAATAACTCCGCGTAAAATGTGGCACCGAGTGTAAAACTAATAGAAGGGACTCCACATTTGGTGCGTTTCACACGAACATTCATAAACGTGTGAAATAATGATGTGGGTTGAAATTCAAGGTTTGAAATGATGAGGATTGATTCAGGATTTCTCTCTTGAAATTGGGCCATGAATTTACACGCGTGCATTGATGATAAAGGTTCAATATTCCAAGAGGATGTACTTATTCCACAGTCTATCTTACAATAAATGGGTGGAGTTTCATAATTTCACATGAAATACTGGACCCCAACCATGCTCATAAAAAGCATTGTCGAGATAATGCTAGTTGCTTGTGTGCATCATGCAGTGACAACCATGTGTAATGTCGCCACAAACTTTACGCTCGCCTCACCGAGAAAACGGCAACGGCATGCTTGCAAAAAACGCCTGAGACTGCATTATTTGACAATACATCAGGCCAGCTCTGAAACCAGTTGGGCGCTGGGCCCGTTATGCTTCTGTCACATATTTGACTTTCCTATTTCGGTTAAGAGGATACGGATAGAAATTGGTTAACAAATAACAATTTAATGTGATGTGATTTCATGGCACGTGACTGTGACTGTGATTGCTGAAGAAAATTATCAACAGAATTTAGCTATCCTCAGGATCGAGCTTTACCCTTTTCTTTTCACGGACAATTTCGTCGAGTCGATGGAGATCTTTCAGGGACACTTCACCTGTTCCCCGCCTCAATGGTTTCGGCTGAAATATCATAAGAAAAAGCAAAAAGTTGCAATCAAGACCTGTTTAAGCAATATCTCCGAAGCAAAACTGTTTTTCGAATAAAATCAAACATTTTATCTGTGAAACCATGAACGTGGAACTGAATAAGATTTGTGACAGTCCTTCCAGACTTCGGCAAGGGGGGGCACCCCCTTCAAAAGTGCCGAAAATCACATTTTCGGGTAAAAAAAATTTTTTACTTCAGCTTTTGCAGAATTTCATCTAGTTTCAGATGCTGTAATCAGATTTTCGCTAGCATTCTTAGTTTTTATGCAATCGATGGTTTTGTATGCATGCGCAGCTAACTTTTTACAATGCGCGACTTATCGTGCGCCTGGACTTTTTGTCTTCCGGTAGGCTTCAAAGGCTTATTTTTTGACGGATTTGGCTCAAATTTTGCACCAAGGGGTATTTTGGTGTGCTGAAACTGATTATGCATTCGAAATTGTCATTTTTGCAAATGTTGTCTTTCTTTTCCTCATCAATGATAATCGGACAGCGCATTTTACATTTTTCCCTTTACGCATTGCCCTTGTACTGGGAGAAGAAATTTGAATTTGCAAAATCTGGCTGCATAGTGGTTTTCAGCAAGTCTTTTTGCCCCT
Organism: Sinentomon sp. SZTP_YWyxl; assembly: GCA_030068105.1. NCBI lineage: Eukaryota > Metazoa > Arthropoda > Protura > Sinentomata > Sinentomidae > Sinentomon > Sinentomon sp. SZTP_YWyxl. Next base: position 5,540 of record JASGXE010000775.1, read on the forward strand.
TTGTGCAAAATTTCAGCTGAAAATCTCAGAAAATGTAGCTTTGAAGCTACATTTTGCATGCGCAGCTAACTTTTTACAATGCGCTACTTATCGTGCGCCTGGACTTTTTGTCTTCCGGTAGGCTTCGAAGGCTTATTTTTTGACGGATTTGGCTCAAATTTTGCACCAAGGGGTATTTTGGTGTGCTGAAACTGACTATTCATTCGAAATTGTCATTTTTGCAAATGTTGTCTTTCTTTTCCTCATAAATGATAATCGGACAGCGCATTTTACATTTTTCCCTTTACGCATTGCCCTTGTACTGGGAGAAGAAATTTGAATTTGCAAAATCTGGCTGCATAGTGGTTTTCAGCAAGTCTTTTTGCCCCTTTGTGCAAAATTTCAGCTGAAAATCTCAGAAAATGTAGTTTTGAAGCTATGGATATTGAATCGCTTCAATGTGTGTTTTTGCATGGACCGTTGCGGTGGCAGGGATTGCAGGACGAGGGACGTCAACCTGAACAACATGCCAAAATGGTGAGCACTCCACTTTCCAAGGACATTGCAAAGTTAATCTTTCCAGTCTACGAACGACCCACCGACCCAAAACTGCTTGGAAGGTGCCTGAAGGGTCAAAACCAAAATAGAAACGAGAGTCTGCATAGCTGCATATGGGCAAAGATGCCCAAGGAAAAACACTTCACATTCTATCGGCTGGAGCATGCTGCTTCTCAGGCTGTGATTCAGTGTGATTCAATCAGGGTGCAGGCAGATGCCATCAGGCTTCAGATTCAGTCAATGAACTGGGGAGATGGCCAGTTCACAAGGAAGCATCAAATAAAGAATGACCGTAAGAGGATAGATCGAGCCATTGTCCTACGCTCAATTGAGGTGGTGAACCGTATTTCAAAGAGGCGACTTGCAAAGGCTGCTGCTGCCAAGAGAGCAGGTCGCAAAGAGCAGCTCTATGGAGCAGGGATTGCAGATTAGGAACTGACCAAGTGACCCAAGTGACCACTGACATTCAATGTAAACATTCAGGCTAGTTTTCTTGCATTTTTTTGTTATCGATTTTCAAACTCGTTTTTCTCGCATTTCATTTCCGCATGGTTTTTTTTTCTTTATATGAGCTTCAAAGGCGTATTTTATGATGGATTTGGCTCAAATTATGTACCAGGGGGTATTTTGGGGTGCTGAACACCGCTATGCAGTCGAAATTGTCATATCTGCAGTCGTTTTCTGTCTTTTTCTCATCAGTGATAAGCGGGCAGCGCTTTTTTATTTTTCCCTTACGCTTTGCCCCAGAAGTGGCAGAAGACATTCGAATTTTCAAAATCTGGCTGCATAGCGGTTTTCAGCAGGTCTTTTTGCCCCTATATACCAAATTTCAGCTCATAATCTGAACAAATATAGCTTTGAAGCTATGGATATTGAATCGCTTCGAAAAAAACTTTTGGAGCACCCTGTACAAAAACGGCTTGACCTATGACCTCCATTTTTTGGGGAAGAAAGCTCCTTGATAAGGTCCAACATTGGTCCAAATTTGAAACAGATTGGTTGAAGTTTGGTCATAGTTGGCTGTGAAGGGGGTGCCTCCCCTTTGTGGGATCTAGCAGTTGTGCCGTTTTGTCGAACAGACTCCATCTCCATGTTCAACCCCGACAAGCTCGAAGATTTGGCCCCAATGTTCTATCTTGACAAAATCATAACGTGGGGTGATCCAGTGTGGATTAACGTTAATCTGAGGTTGTGGAGTAAATTTTTTCCATTGAAGAAAATGGCGAAAATTTACTTCCCAACCTCGGATTAGCGATCCAAACTGGATCACCCCACGGATAGGTTTTGTCTTTATTTTGACCTTTCCGTTATTCTTGCAGGTTTTTGTCTTTTTATGCTTGTGTAGAATTTTGATGAAGCTTGGCTACAATGTCCAGTGCTGGCAGGTTTGTGTTTTCGGCATTTGTTTTTCTTTATGTTGGCAAGCTTGTCGCCTTTGGTAGTTTTCATTTTGATGTGAGAGACAAATCTTGCAGAGCTCATTCGCCCACAAGGGCAACATGGTAATCGTTGTCTTCCCAACCTGAGATGCATCAGGCTTCCATCCGATCATGTAAAGTATTTGAAATGTAGCAGGAATCGAACCATCTTCTTTCTTGCTGTACAGCTCTGGAAAAAAGATAACCAAAAAAAGCCAGTCATCCTTATTGTGTCACTGATGTGAAAACAAAAACTGCGAAATGTTGGAAATTAACAGAAGAAAAAAAAACTAATTCGTGGCATTTATAAATCAAAAGAAAGGATCCCATGGAGTGAGTTAACCACTTTTGGACAACCTTGGTTTGCATTATGCAGAATGTTCCAGAAACCTGCAGACAAATGTTTGCTTGAGATTCCCCATGCCCATGCGAATTAAACTTATTCAGTGACGAAATGTGCTCCGGCCCCTCATTTCCCTGATGCAGGGTCTCCAAATTCCACGAAATATGCCATTGGGGGCGTCCAAAGGAGTCAGGCTGAGAACGATGTGTGATCGTACAGCCACCATTTTTGCACATGGAATCTTCAGCAAAAGCTGAACAAAAATTCTCCACGGACAAAATTTGCCGTGACCCACCACTTCCATTTGAAATTCTCCAAATTTATTTTTGCCATGCCCATTGAATGCTCTGTACTGCCACAACACTCATTTTTGCATTTTGGGGGGGGGGGAGATATCTTCAAAATAGTTGGTCATAGAAAATTTGGTCCCTGAATGTTTTGGACAGAAGTGGACTGAGGTAGAAATGGACTTGCCCCTGGCACACCACCAAAGGAATATTTTGTTGGCATGTATCAGGGAAATGGGAGTCAAGAGTCATTTTGGCACTGATTGTTTTGTTTTCACTTAAGTCACGAGGAACTCGCATGTAAAAAATGGGACCTATACAATGAGGCAATTCTCACCTTGCGTGCCATGGTGCCAACACATTATTAACACACCTGTTTTGAATGTTTGAGTAGCCTTTATTACCAAAAAATCCAAATTAATGATGAACAAATCAATATTGAAGAACGGCTAGGACCTTAACCCGAGATGGCCTTCATTTTCAATTAAAACACCACATTGAAAACAATAGTCACAGAAATAAAACCAACTAAAATCAGCAATAATTTAGACGCATAATTCATTAACACTAAATGTGAGTTTCGTCGTCGCTTTTCACATTCTATCATCCCTGATAATAATTCATTAACCCCTTAAAGGTCCAAGGTCAAAATGGCACCGCTCAGGCCCAAGGGGTGGTCCAATGGACCTCCCCATCTTCTAGGCTCCTAGGGGCAATATTGGGTACATCACCATTTTAATTGGTCTCTTTTAGCCCCCAAACCAAAATTTCAGCCAGATCTGATGACATCTTCCAGTATTTTTTGCTCTCGATAGGTCAAAAAACATGTTTTCGGTGTAAATTTTTGGAGCGAACTTTGAATTCTAATAATAGCCACAATGTTTGCAATTTTCTGGTGTTATTGGTTTTAAATTGTCAAATTGAATGTAACATTTGATTTCAGAACAAATAACCTTGTTTTTCCTGGCTTAATCTTTTTTTTTGGTCAGTAAGTGGTTGTGAGAGTGACGCGGAAGGGTTCATTTTTTGAATTTTTTTTTGAAAACTTGACAGAACTGGAATCCACATTCAGATTTGAAGTTTGCTGTATATGGTGGCAAAACGTGAGCAAATGAGCAGCCTGACATGTTCAGAACTCGTACTAAGGTCATCACTGAGGTCACCAGCTTTTTGATATTTTAAGAGTAGCTTGAAGTCCAAGGGGTGGTCCAATGGACCACCCACAATTTTTTGACTTCCAAGGTGCGGTTAAATGGACCACAAACAGATAAATCTTGCATTTGAGGTAAAATTTGTGCGCACAAGGCATAATTTTGAAGAAAAGTTGGAATTATCAGAATTTGAAAAAATCAATTTTCTTGAAACCCAAAAAATCCAAGGGGTGGTCCATTGGACCACGAAATTTTTCCACAAAATTCTTTTTTGAGTGGAGGTGCCATGGACCCAAAATCCCAGACAACCAATCAATTTTGACAAGAATTGTTCAAAATGAAAGCAAATGAGGGTGGACTAGTAGCAAAAATAGGTGTGGTCCATCAGACCACCCCTTGGATTTCTGAAAATTGAGCACCCTAAACAGTCCAAGAGGTGGTCCAATGGACCACCAAATAAAGATGTTGAAAAGGATTGGCATTATTGGAGTTTATTTGGAAAACAATATGGAATACTGATTTGTTTTGCCCAGCCATGGAAGATACTCGCTTTCAAAGTGCTTAATTAGGTGAAAAAAGTGGGGTGGTCCGACGGACCACACCTTGGATTTTTCAAAAATTTATGGCATCACTAAGGTCCAAGGGGTGGTCCATCGGACCACGGGCCTGTTATTCAGAAACCTTCCTGCAGTTTTTTTTGCCCATGTTAGCACAGGTCCAACCTACCACTGGGATAGCATATCTGAGAGGACGGGTCAATTGCTTCTCCCCAAAAAAATTTAGAGGCAAAAAGAAAAAAAAGTGGTCCAATGGACCACCCCTTGGACCTTTAAGGGTTAACCCCCGAAGAGAATTTTTTTCAGGGTTCTTGAAAAACTTAGCCGAGAACGATAGGTTTGCTTCCATTGATAACCTGTTCCAGAAGCTTATAATATCTTGGAACTCCATGCTCTACAATTTGTCTTCACTTTTGGAAAAATAAAATTATGCCTGGCAGCAGCTCGTGCTTTCTTGCTTAAATAGGAGGATATCAAATCAAGCCAGAAACACTTATGGCACATGCATGCAGCCAAACAAAACCTTGTACTCCCTAAAACAAACCCTACCCCTCGATAACTGCAGACAGTATTTATGGAAAAGTGCAAGATTTGACACACCTCTATAAATAGCAGCAGCAGCATACAATGTGTCCCTGTGCAAATGAGGCTTACGATTCCAGGATGCATTATTCTCACCCATTCCCTTCAAATCTGTCAGCAATTCAAATAAGGATGGAAAGCCGACTACCATCTCGTCACAATCCTGGAAAAAAGTTGCATCCAAATTAAAGGACTCATGTAACTTTGTTCCAAGTGGAAAATAAAACCGGTTGGTTTTCTGCATTGGAATGAAGTTTGCATCCGGTGCTTGGGACATCTGATCCGTTTATTACGCTCACGTAATCACCGTCATACAGGGTCACACACACCTCTTGCATTCCACCTCATAGGACATGAAAGAAATTCGTTTTATTAATCTGGGAAATGTATGTTTATTGTTTTCAATATCGAGAGGCAACCGGTGAAGTGAGGAGGATCATACTCGTACCAACGGACATGCTTGGGAGAGGCCTAACGTATCCAAAATTCAAAACCCATCGGAAATTCATCACACTTTTTGTCAATGCAATGCATTATGTTAAGCTGGCGTAACAAGACATAAAAATTGATTTAAAAGGAAGAATGCGCTGAGGAATAAATTGCTGCCGTTATTTGCGAGTTTTATGAATAAATGGGACTCTATTCAAACTCAGATTCGACATGATTGGTGGTGGACTGTACGAGAAGGAATGGCAGGACAGGTCGGTGGAGGTTCAAACCCACAGTTGCACTTCACGTATCCCTCTTTCCTTCACTGTGTTTCCTTAATTTCCAAACCGATTCTGCAATCTTGGCGTTTTATGCAGCTGTCATTTTAAACTGACTGCATGGTTTCTCTCCCCGTTTGAAATCAATCAATCAAATAACTTAATTTGCAAGGACGAGAGTCCAGGCGCAAATCAACACAAAACATCGATGGTGATATAACAACAGTACAAGGGAACAAAAAGTCAAATTACTTTATCAGCCAAGATATGACATTTCGCTTGAAGGTGCCCACACTTATGTCACTATCTGTCCCAAAAACCTCAGAACTCAGGGCGTTCCAATCAATCACGGTCCGGGCAGCAAAAGAATACTTCCCCACATTTTTGTGACAAGCAGCAGAAGAGCTTAAAATCATGGTCTATTCTACCAAAATGACTAGGTGGCAATAAAAACTCCTTTATGGAGGACCAGCCGCCTACATTATTCAGCCCCAAGAATAAACCAGCCAACCTAGCAACCTTCCTGCGAGAAGCCAAGGAGTTCCACCCCAGTTCTTGCAACATATCGGACACACTGTCCAGTGGGGAGTATCTTCCTGTGACAAAACGGGCCGCCCTCCTCTGAACCCTTGCTACATCGTCAATCTGACTTATGAAGTAGGGATACCACACAGTTGAGGCATATTCCAAAATTGAGCGAACCAAGGAAAAATACACCATCTGTTTTACCTTTTTGCTAGCAGAATAAAAAGTACGCCTTGCAAAATACAGGGCGGCATTAGCTTTTTTTGTTGAATGCTTTATATGTTCCTCCCAACTCAAGGTCTTTGTGAAAGTGACACCAAGGTATTTTGTCTTGTCAACTGCAGGCAAGGCTATACCATTAACAGATTAACAACTAGGATGGGGGGATTTTTTTGTAGAGAAACAAAGAACAACACACTTATTTTCATTCAATCTCATACCCCACTTTTTGCACCAATCAGAAACTTTGTTCAGATCAGTCTGGAGTTGTAAAGAGTCAGCAGGGGACCGTATCTCATTTGAGATCACACAATCATCAGCAAAGAGATTTATCTGGCATCTCGCGACCTCTGGAAGATCATTTATGAAAATGGAGAACGTGGGTGCCAAAACACTCCCCTGTGGGACCCCGGATGTAACAGCCTGTACTGAGGAGAAACTCCCATTTATGCGCACTTGTTGACGAAAAAAGCATCCCATCTACTGAGAAGAGAAGGACTCCAGAAAGGTGCAGCGAAGAAATGAGTATTTGATGATCAAAATGACTGTAAGAAGAAGGAACAATGCATTTTCATGGTGACGGCATTTGAAAATAATTGATTGCTGCTAAATGAGAGGTCATGAACATCTCTTTGGTGAAACACTTTTGACTTGTAGACAGTCAGATGACTTCTGGTTGCATAACTGAATCATGCATGGAAACAATTAATGCTCATTTTTGATTACAAGGACCACTAGAAACCTCTCCAACAAATATCGAGTCTTTCCTTCAAGGATTTTTTCACCATGTATTTTGCATTTTTCAGGCCATTGCTGATGGTCGATGGATTTTCACATGTTTTTATTTTTGCCAAATGTGGTGGAATGTTTCATCAAACCAATTCTGTGAAAACCCAAAAAATGTTTTTTCTCCTTTACGGGCTGTCCTCACGTGACTGCCCTTACGGATATCACGTTGACGAAACAATCGTCTGCAAAAGGATAATGAACACCTGGTCGCAAATGTTCTTCCAACGCTGATTCCATTTTGTATTTTCATCGATGAGAAATTATGATGGAAACTTTTCTCGCTATCTGAGGTCAACAGACCGCAAAACAAATCTGTGCAAATACTGGAATTTTAACCTTGTAAGTCCTCTGTTTGACAGTCCAAGAGTAGAAAATCAACTAGGCATAAATGAAATGCGATCCGTTCTTCCTCCATCGAGTAAAATAGAATATCACTACCTTCACCATTTCTGCACAGCAGATATTTGTCACATCTGATTTGCCCAAAACTATTCTCTCAATTATCGAAACTTCCACGAGAGTCGCTGATGGATGACTAGAATAGAATGTCTGCTGAATGATTTTACTCAAGCATGTGGAATCGAAGGTTTCGCACCTCACAAATAATGCTGTATTTTCAATTTTGCTCGACGCATGATACAAGGTTACCCGCTGTCAATGCTGTGCTAAAAGGCCATGGTGCAGTTTGTGCAAAATGCAGAACAAGTGCTTTGAAATCGGGTCAGAGAGGGAATGAGCGACTCTTACGGCGGAGGGATCATCACCGAGGAAGCACTACCTCGCCGAGATTGTGAAAATTTACCATGCGGCTCGGAATTGGCGTTTCACCCATCATGATCACCCTGCCGTTAGCGCAATCCTCATTAAAATCTTGCAACTTACGATCGTCAACATGGTAAAGCCAGCCCCATTCAACAAGCCACCAATATCTCTGACTTGGACAAATGGAGAAATGTGCGGTCCAAAGCCCTGCAGATGGAAAAGGTGACAAAAATAAGTAACTAGTGTCTGGTTTGCTGAAAAATATTCAGTGCCAAATAACAAGTTAAAAGACAAGGTAAACCCAATTCAAACACCAATCAAGAAGCATTATTTCACATTCATGGCCACCAAAGCTATACATTTGAGCCACCATTTTGGCAATCTTCCTGGGCTGTTCAATATGAAGTGCAACAGATGTCATTGTGACGTCCTTTGGAAGCCAAAAGTTTTTTTACATTCAAAAAATGGTCGTTGCGTACAGCTCTTGCCATTTTTTACAGGAAATTCTTCAGCCTCATTATGGATTTTGGATGAATTTAAAATTACTTCGTGATTTCACCCAGCGGAAAATTGTTTGTTTTTGCAATGTCAGACAAAAATGCAGTCTTCTGGTTTTCTGTGGTGGCCGTCACGAAGAAAGGATTAGCTTAGCTGTTACATTATGCTGGAAAATTGTGCTCTCTCTCCAGTGGTTGTTTTCTTAGATGTTTTCTAATTCCGGTCAGGTCAGAACAACAGACATTTGGTCAGGAAAGTGAATGCTAAAAGCTTAACATCAGGCAGAAAACATTCAGGTGATAACAGTATTGAGTGTAAGTAAGGGTGTTGACTGGATGCCAGGCTGTACCATCCTTTATCTCAACCGAACAGGCTCCAAAAATAAGTTTGTTGTGTTGTTTTACCGCTCTTCAAGGTGACGCAGCTCAAAAAGAAGCCGCAACAACCTTATCCTTTATCCAATCCTTTACCTCAACCGAACAGGCTCCAAAAATAAGTTTGTTGTGTTGTTTTACCGCTCTTCAAGGTGACGCAGCTCAAAAAGAAGCCGCAACAACCTTATCCTTTATCCAATCCTTTACCTCAACCGAACAGGCTCCAAAAATAAGTTTGTTGTGTTGTTTTACCGCTCTTCAAGGTGACGCAGCTCAAAAAGAAGCCGCAACAACCTTATCCTTTATCCAATCCTTTATCTCAACCGAACAGGCTCCAAAAATAAGTTTGTTGTGTTGTTTTACCGCTCTTCAAGGTGACGCAGCTCAAAAAGAAGCCGCAACAACCTTATCCTTTATCCAATCCTTTATCTCAACCGAACAGGCTCCAAAAATAAGTTTGTTGTGTTGTTTTACCGCTCTTCAAGGTGACGCAGCTCAAAAAGAAGCCGCAACAACCTTATCCTTTATCCAATCCTTTACCTCAACCGAACAGGCTCCAAAAATAAGTCTGTTGTGTTGTTTTACCGCTCTTCAAGGTGACGCAGCTCAAAAAGAAGCCGCAACAACCTTATCCTTTATCCAATCCTTTACCTCAACCGAACAGGCTCCAAAAATAAGTTTGTTGTGTTGTTTTACCGCTCTTCAAGGTGACACAGCTCAAAAAGAAGCCGCAACAACCTTATCCTTTATCCAATCCTTTACCTCAACCGAACAGGCTCCAAAAATAAGTCTGTTGTGTTGTTTTACCGCTCTTCAAGGTGACGCAGCTCAAAAAGAAGCCGCAACAACCTTATCCTTTATCCAATCCTTTATCTCAACCGAACAGGCTCCAAAAATAAGTTTGTTGTGTTGTTTTACCGCTCTTCAAGGTGACACAGCTCAAAAAGAAGCCGCAACAACCTTATCCTTTATCCAATCCTTTATCTCAACCGAACAGGCTCCAAAAATAAGTTTGTTGTGTTGTTTTACCGCTCTTCAAGGTGACGCAGCTCAAAAAGAAGCCGCAACAACCTTATCCTTTATCCAATCCTTTACCTCAACCGAACAGGCTCCAAAAATAAGTTTGTTTGTGTTGTTTTACCACTCTTCAAGGTGACGCAGCTCAAAAGAAGCCGCAACAACCTTATCCTTTATCCAATCCTTTACCTCAACCGAACAGGCTCCAAAAATAAGTTTGTTGTGTTGTTTTACCGCTCTTCAAGGTGACGCAGCTCAAAAAGAAGCCGCAACAACCTTATCCTTTATCCAATCCTTTACCTCAACCGAACAGGCTCCAAAAATAAGTTTGTTGTGTTGTTTTACCGCTCTTCAAGGTGACGCAGCTCAAAAAGAAGCCGCAACAACCTTATCCTTTATCCAATCCTTTACCTCAACCGAACAGGCTCCAAAAATAAGTCTGTTGTGTTGTTTTACCGCTCTTCAAGGTGACGCAGCTCAAAAAGAAGCCGCAACAACCTGCTTATTGTGTCTCCAAGGTAGCACTTCCATCTCAACCGAACAGGCTCCAAAAATAAGTTTGTTGTGTTGTTTTACCGCTCTTCAAGGTGACGCAGCTCAAAAAGAAGCCGCAACAACCTTATCCTTTATCCAATCCTTTATCTCAACCGAACAGGCTCCAAAAATAAGTTTGTTGTGTTGTTTTACCGCTCTTCAAGACGCGACGCAGCTCAAAAAGAAGCCGCAACAACCTTATCCTTTATCCAATCCTTTACCTCAACCGAACAGGCTCCAAAAATAAGTCTGTTGTGTTGTTTTACCGCTCTTCAAGGTGACGCAGCTCAAAAAGAAGCCGCAACAACCTTATCCTTTATCCAATCCTTTATCTCAACCGAACAGGCTCCAAAAATAAGTTGTTGTGTTGTTTTACCGCTCTTCAAGGTGACGCAGCTCAAAAAGAAGCCGCAACAACCTTATCCTTTATCCAATCCTTTATCTCAACCGAACAGGCTCCAAAAATAAGTTTGTTGTGTTGTTTTACCGCTCTTCAAGGTGACGCAGCTCAAAAAGAAGCCGCAACAACCTTATCCTTTATCCAATCCTTTACCTCAACCGAACAGGCTCCAAAAATAAGTTTGTTGTGTTGTTTTACCGCTCTTAAGGTGACGCAGCTCAAAAAGAAGCCGCAACAACCGAAATAGCTTCACTTGTGTTCTCGCACAGGTAGCACTCGCTGCTAACTTGGTGCAACAGGCCTGTCCAATTTCCTGGATTGGAACATCGCTCCTCACTGCGCATTGCACACCACACCAAGTGATGGAACGACAATTTTGTTCCGAAACTGTGGAAGTACATCCTACCAGCCACTTGGGATCCGGAAACATTGCGTATAAGCTCATAGCCAAAAAGGGCCCAAGGAAACCCTAACCCATGCATCAAATTTGGTGTTTGTTATATTTTTCTTCAAGACCATAACATTTCACAGTATTTTAAGGACACTTCCCTTGATCCAGGATGAAAGAAAGCAACCTTCTGTGTCGAACCGGAGGAAAACCCACAAAATTTGCAAATCAGTGGCCAAATAATAAACAAAAAGCAATGTAGAAAATTAGTGGTGGGTGACAAGCCCAAAGTGACCATAAGAAATTTTTAGGGGTCTGTAACAGCCTTGGTGTCCCGATATGATGGCGTTATAAGCACATACCCCCTCGCGTTCCAATTCAGCCAACTGCAAAGATGACCTCAGCTCGTACAGGGTGTCCCCTCCAAATACTGTAGCCACAAATGGTGCATCTGGTTTCAGACATCTCATAATTTCACCAAGAGCTCCAGGAAGGTTGTTCACCCAATGCAAGCTGGAAAGAAATAAATACAAAGGGCTTGAAGTTTTTCATTGAAAATTTACAGAACTCGTTGTGTAAAGTGCTCAACTTTGTGGGATGTTGGATCAAATCTGAATGGATCAATTGCAAACAATGTGCATAACAATCAACAGGAAAAAAATTGAAAGACAAATTTGCAAAAATGGAGTGGCAACATGACACCGAAATTAATCATGCCATGGTTTGGTCATGGATCAGAAACAGACTCATGGAAAGACTCAATGAAAGACTACTTTCATTGAAGTTAGTTCATTCAATGAAAATGCTGACAATGGGGTTCCGAATCCCTGACATGCGGAGAAGGCCAAGTTTGCACAGGGTCTGAAGTTTCTTTTTGCTCTTTCATAATTTTTGAGCAAAGGTAACAAAACCAAAACCTTCTACCCTCACCGCCCATTAATTGTAGTCAACCAATTGCTTGCCATCTGCATATTGCTCATTTATTTTCAACCTACTGCTTGCTTTCCATCTGTAAAACAATAAATCAGTCTGTGAACTTCAAGTTAAATGGATGGTGTAAATTCTGAACCTTTTGCCAGCTACACGTAACTTTCCAATATCGAGGTCAACTGGTTGGTCCTCCGAAGACCAGATGCCGATCCATATTATTTTGAGTACCTACCTACCTTCAATAAATGTTGAAATGAAAGTTGTCCATGGACCAATATGTTTTTCGGCTTTGAAATGACTTTTTGGAATTGGAGAAGCAAACCTTCCAAAACCTCAGAGGTTACAGCGGAGTCAATTGGTTTATAAAAGCCACCCTTGAGCCAAAATTGTGGATAAATTGCACATTTGAAATAACAGCATGTTTTCAAAAATGCGCTTGCAGTACCCATTGGACAGCAAACTTCATTGAAATGCAGAACACAATTGGAACTTGACAAACAAAACCTCACCTAAGATTGCTTACGATGAGATCAATGCTGGAAGTTTCGAAAGGGAGTGGTTGTTCTTCGTCAATGACCAGTCGTACAGTCTCCACACCTGGAATATCTTCCACCTGGTTGAGCAATGCAGGGGAAAGCTCACACAAGTGAAGCTTACCAACTGTATCCTGAAAGCAAACAGGCAAATGATTACCAAGTATTTCTGACTTGTGAAGAAAAATACCGGAAGTCACCAACACAAATTGAACAGCTCAAAAAGGCTATCTATCACTTGATGCTGCATTTTTCTTCTGCTCCCAGAAAAGTACGAAGATTCTTAGCACAAAGCTGAAGGACTGGTTCAGGCTGCTGGAAAAACTTTTTTCACTCTTTGTATCAAAAAATTGCTATAAAGAAGCCTATCGCATGCTTTTCGGCTGCAAATTCAAGTTAAACCATGTGGGATTCAATGCAATACATTCAGCCATTGAAAAGAAATATTTTTCGGAGAAGAAAGTGTTGTTGGCATTTCTGCTATCGTCGTAATGGCAAGATGAGTGTCACTGTCAAAATCCAAATCCAACATCAAGGGGGTCATCTGGTTGTTTCTGAGCAGGAAAAATCAGGTTCCTCAGGGTGAAATCCTTGTAAATTTGAGTACACAGCAAACTGCTTGCAAAAAGGTTCGCAGGAGATTTCATTCTGATTCCAGCCGTTCGCTTAAGGAAGAAGGATAGCCTGTGCCAGCAGCGTTAATATCTTGAAGCTGAATTCCAGGCTCATGCAATGAAATTTGAACCACTTCCCAAATTTGGGAATGATGCAAAACGGCGACGTTCCACAAAAATACATACTCCAAGACATCATTTGATTGAAAGGAACAGGGAAAAAAGAATGGAAAGTAATACATTCGTCACGTGCTTGCTGACATATCCCCGCCCACATCCAAGGTCAACAGCATTGTCAAACTTCCTCTTGATGTCAAAAATTCTGTCGCCCAAACGAAAGCCAATCTGAAAAAGAAAGTTGGAAATCAGTCAGGAGGTGGAAGTTTACGACAGCAAGGTAATCATTATGCGACACAAGATTCAAAAGCAGGATATGCTTCACCACTTTAGGGAGACAGGCGTACATTAGTCTCCAGAACTCCACCCATGCAATGCAAGATTAACATGATTGCCGATGACCTTACCCTGGTCTAGTCAATGGTAAAAACCATGGTGAACCACTAGGAAAATTCACTTTTGCACTACGACATTCTCTACTGCTGGCAGCCAGAACCGTTCTTGTGAACTTCGGCGATTTTCATTCCTTGTTGCACCTGGTCGTGATTTATGTGGCTTGTTGGCCCTCCTCACTCTACACACAGCTTTGCATGCCTGATGCTCTTCATGTTGGGACCTGCTCTCATTCGCAACTGGCATGTTACTGCAAACAGGACAATTTCAAAGGAAGGAAGTGTAGATTGATGGGTGAAGAAGTTTGTAATGAATGAAGAATGCAGACACATCAAAAGTTAAAAAAGTGAAACCACTTTATGGAACAATGCTAAAAGCTTTTTTATGGAAGACTGAAGTTATTGTTAAATGTTTTCAACATAATTCAATACTGGATTGAAACAAAAAATTACCTCAACAACTGACCTCACCCTTCAAGTAATCGTAAACATCCACGTCAGGGGCACGTGCAGCCCTCTCACGCTGCAGAAGCTTTGCGTTTCGGTCGAACACATTCATAACATTGTCCAAACCTGGCTTCTTTTGCCTCCTTGTGTTGCTGGTCGACAACACTCTGATCTGCCATGATTGGCAATTGGAAAAATCAAAATACAGTGAGATTTTGTGAGGGACAACCACATGCTGGTTGGACCAGCATAAGTTTCTCTGGACTAATCGAAACACGCATTTCATGTGTGACTGCAGGAAAACTGAGAAAACAAATTGTTTCAAAAAAAAAAATAATTAAATAAAACAAGCTTCAATTTGGTTTGGAATATCTTGGTGTTTTCAAAGGGTGCCAATCCTGCATGAGAGTCAAGGAATGCAAAGATTTTGGCACAGTCAAAAAAATAACAAAACTCCAAGCAGGCTGAGTGGAGTTTTCCACTTTGTGGAGACAGCTTAATTTTCCCTTACTGGCGGGCTAACTGTTGAGAATGTCATGGCTGTTTACACAGGGTCGTTTTATTTCGACTGATAGAAATGGATCAGTCACCAACTACCATTCTGCAAGAAACGATGGCGCATTATTTTGATTCCAGTTTTCAGCCAAAAGGTTTTTGCAGCTTCGGAATATGCCCCTCCCACCAAGAGATCGAATCCCAGTCAATCTAAAACATGAATGCATTTCCTACAGACATAAAATGCAGTTGCACGCAATGGCGCGGACTATCTGACTGCTTTGGATGCCAGTGTGACCACTTTTTGAACTGGAGCCCGTTGCCCTGGCCAGAATGCTGTCTTATCAGTGATTTTTAAAATGCCTGCATACAGGTAAAGAAATTGGCAAAATGCGTAAAAATTATGCCTTCACTCCCTTAAAGGTGACACTCTGCATCGAGGTGTCATTTGTCAAAAATTGCCATTTTATCTTTTTAAAATGTTGAATTGCTCTTTTCAGACAGAAGGCATACTTTGGTGTTACTTTCACACAAAATTTGGATTGGAGTGAACGTGAAAAAAAAAAACTGATAAGACACTAACCCCAGAGAGATGTGCTCCGGAATGGCATTAATCCGAGGTTGCAGGTTTTATTTTCAACACTGAAGAAAATAGAGAAAATTATACTCGCAACCCTTTTTTGCGCAATTCTGGAGCAGTTCTCCCCGGGGTAAGCAAAGCAAATTCTGCAGTTTTCTTTGAAGTATGCCTACTATGAATTCAGAGCGAGTGGAGTACTGAGGGAAAAGGTCTGTCTTGCACCCGATCGCTTTTCAAGTGTGTACCAGCAGCTTGCTAGTCTCATCACCTGTATCACGAAGCTTGGAACTATCACCATCTGATTCATGTTAAAAACTAAACAAGATCAAAGGGATGCAGGCCATTTTGTGACGGGATGCTTCGCTTTCCCCAGCAACATCACTTTGACAGCTTATGCCCGGTTGCACCAACGTGGATCAAGCTTTGATCTCGGATCAAGCTCTGATCCTGGATCAGGCAATGTTAAAACCCTATGCTTGATCTCGGATCAGTGTTTGATCCGAGATCAGTGCTTGATCCGCGTTGGTGCAACCGGGCATTGGTGAACTATGGTGGTCATCTCCATCAAAATGTACCGCAGATCTGCTGCAAGATTATTGCACTGGTTAATGATGTTGCGATTGTTCAGGGCTAAAAGAATATCTGTTCCTAAGCTATAGGGACACTGGGCAGGCATACTCACTGTTTTGGACTCTGTTGCTTGGCCAAAACGATTGAATTTAAACCAAGAGCCTGTGAAAAGAACAGCCGCATTCCCAATTGCAACTAGCCCTCAGGTTCAACTCAATAACTAATTCAATGGATAGATTTGTGTTTAAAAATTTCATCTCTATGCACGACCCCTAATTCCTTTTTCATTGTTGGGAAAGATGCACTGGTCCATTGAATTGGCTATCAAGTTGAAACTGAGGGTGTTGGGAATATGGTCGTGCATGTCAAAGTGGTTTTGATGAAACTTTGCATAGTCCTGGACAAGCTGACAGCCATTGGGCATCAACATGAACTCTTATGTTATCCTCATGTAAAATACTTGCAACTGAGCAATAATTATTGTTCGCTTTTTGCCGTTCACTTGATTGCCGAATCTGAGCATCGTACCTACATGAAGGGGACAATGATTGCTGTTGGCTGCAATGGCAAGCGACTATGCAAATCTTCAGCGGAGCAGGCCAAATTATTTTTCAACACCAATATGTCAACAATCGTTCCCTCAGTTTCCTTCACAGGGCACTGCAAAACAGGACACTTGGATCAGGATCAGGGTCAACAAAATAAATATGAACTCCCACTCTAATAAAATGTGACACTGTTTCTGACAAGGGCCCTCATTGTCGGCCAACGTTTAGAGCTATAGCCTATAGGTGCTTACAAGAGTGGGGTTGTTGTCATATCTACATTTCTGCCTCTTACAGCGCAAAAAGGGAATGTTACTCCTTTGAAAATTGGAGTTTTCCTTTTCTATCACATTGACCCAGACAGAAAAGTGCTGCCAAAGTCAAAAAATCACAACAATATGGGCGACTTCTCAGAAAGTGCCACAAATGACCGAAATATTAAGCAAATGCTGACTCTGAAAATGTGACAAAGTGAAACGAAAATCAAGTGTTATAATCCAATTCAATATCCAGGACTAATTAAATTTCTAAAAATACAAAACTGACCAGGTTTGCAATGCTCATGCAGTGCTTTAGCCATAAATTTCAACGGGCAGGACATCACGCTAGAATTTGGGGCACCCCAAAATCAAGGACAGGGCGAGAACCTCAACTGGAGGGCATAACTGGGGGGGGGGGGGGTTACGGTAAAAATGTCTTTAATTGTACGGTCCACATGTAAAGGTCATTCACCCCCCACAATAAGTAGAGCCCACGGAATTTCGTTTTTATTTTTTGTCAATTTCGTTTTGAAGGTTCAAAATTTCGTTTTTTAGTGTTGAAATAAAAGTGAAATTTCATTTTTTCTCGTTTTTGGCCTTTTGTAGGCTGTAAGATTGATCCCGGGGGTTTGTGTGGTGTTGACTGCAAATTGCCGAATATGGGTCAATGGAAAACTGGCAGGACTTTCTCTTGAATAGGCCTTCTAACCGTGGGGAGTTCAAGTCGAGGTTTAATTTGCGCCGAGGTGTAAATGTGGTCCCCTGCCCCACCACTTCAAAAAATGTGAGGCAGAGGGTCAAATTTATTCCTCGGAGCAATTTAATCCCGACTTGAACTCCCCACGGTAAATGAAATTGAGAAGCATTGCAAATTTGCATTGAGAATTAAAATAAAACTTGTTACGATTGTCTGGATTTGTGCAGTGTACCTAGCTGAACCCACCATTTCATTATTTTGTCTGCATGGCATTTTGTAGCCTTCTCAGGCAGCAAAATTATTTTTTAAAAGTGGCTGGTTTCCCCCCTCATTTCCATTTATAATAGAAGCTAAATGAAACCTGTCCTGAATCCAAATCGCATATGGGTGACTGCAGATGGAATACGAAGGCTGAAGGCATTTGAAGATTTTTAATCTGAGTTCACATTTTATTTTCATCAAACAATTTTGTTCTGCTTCAAACTTAGTGGTATCTGGCTATGAGTCTGAGAAAAGCAAAGTGCATCCTGGGAGACAAAAATGTTACATTTACAACAGACAAAAACTGATGTGATGCATTTCTCGTGGTCTCTTTGTGGACATGACTGAGAGAAAAAATTTGCACAAGTCAATGGCACTTTGCTAATTGGAAAGTGAGTTTTTGTGGAAAAAAGACAAAATTCGTGGAATTTCGTTGTTAAACGTGAATTTCTTGCTAATGATTCATTTCGTTTTTGTCGTTTTTTAAATTTGGTGTCATCTGACTTCACAGAGGCATAATCGGCGAAGAACTGTTGAAAAAAGTGGAAAAATCAGAATTCGTTTTTTTCGTGCTTATTCCCTTTTCGCGAAATTTCGAGGGCTCTAACAATATGGTACCCTACCCTCCCTTGCCCAGGATCCTCTGATGTTTCCCGTAACCCCTCCCCATTATGCCCTCCAGTGGAGGTTCTTGCTCAACTGAAGTGATAATAATTGGGGAGCGAGAACGTGAACAGCAGGGCATAACTGGGGGGGGGGAGAGGTTCGGGCGGTGCCCGGGGCAAGGTAGGGTTTCGTGGTGTCGAGGGTGAATGACTTCGACATGTCGACCGTGTTTCCAATCAGCGTGTTTTTCCAAAGAGAACAAATTGGATGCTTGCTATCAGCATGTGAAAGTGGGCAGTAACGATAAAGCTGGTTGAGGATGCAGACGCAGAGTTGGTTCAGCGGTATTGAGAAAGAAATCCAGATAATTGGAACACCCTTTCCAGCACCCAAGTCGAAAACAGCAATGCATTTCTGCTAATGGAAAATGGTTTTTTGTGCTGCAGAAGGCATGATGAGAAGGCAGGAAGGTGCTAAAACTTCTGCCACACAGTCGAACAAACAAAGGATAAGACAAAAACTAACATGAGATCGATTTCGCTGCTAACACTTGCAGCATCATCAGTCCAACTGAATGACCGGTGAAACTGGCTGGAGTGCGTCGTCTGCTAAACCATGACTATCTGTAGAATTTGATATCCATGAATGAGGGAGTTGAAAATCTTCTTCCTGGAGTTGTGGGATGGGTGGAAAAGATAAGCCTGCTGGAGTGAAGAGGAGGTGCCAAGATGGATGTAACCCTGTTGTTTCTCTGATGTTCATGGCCTTTGGCTGTTTCAAGATTTCAATGGATTCACGTTCAAGTCGGGTGGGAAACTTCTCATCATGAACAATGATTTTTACGTTCTCCCAGTTGGCTTGATGGTCTGGCCAACGGAGGTGTCTGGCCAATGCTGAAGAGTTGTTCCTGAGGACTTTTTTGCGTGCATCTCCCTGGTGCTGAGCCAGCCTGACTTTGAGGTTTTTCCCGGTTTGGCCAATGTAGAATTCTCCGCAGTTGCACTGATTTTGGTAGACTCCAGGTATCCTGTTCGGCGGGGTGGAGCCTTTGTGGGATGATAGATATGCATTGGGTTTAAGTGGTGGCCGGTGCATAACTCTAAGATAATATTCCTTGAAGATGACTTCAAGTCTTCTGCTGATGTGTGGCAGGTACGGCAACATGATTGAGCTGCAGGGCCTGACTTTGTTTTTGTTGTTGGTTGTTGAGCTGTTCTACACACTGAGCTGTAGCACACTCTACCAACCACTTGGGATCCGGAATCTGCGCAAAGCACAAGCCATACAGAAGTTTTAGCACCTTCCTACCTTCTCATTTCTGCTAATACATGTCCACACTGCCTGAAGACATGAGACATTTTTTCCTGTTGTGTCATCATGCATGTGGTCCAGTTCACCTTGGAGCTTTGAATGTTCTTTGGATCAGTGGGTGGGGCTTACAGCTGAGAAAGGAATTTTGGCAACAAGCAAGTCCCTTCCAGCAGCCAAAGCTAACATGTTTTTGAGTATAAAAGTGACAGCCAGAGACAATTGCAATCATCCCCTCGGAAGTGACATTGGGATTGGACTATCATGTGAAAATGGTTCGTACTAGAACCTAGTTGATTCTAGAGGGAACTTCGTCAATCATCAGGCAGGACCGAACGACACATGTATTGGGCCAAATGGGGGCATGCCCAGGGCCGAGGGGTGCATAAACAGGGCAGAAGGGTGTAGTGGAGGGTAAATGTGTGCTTCCCATGCAAGGCAGGACTCTGCCCCCTTCTGCCTCAGCACTGCCCATGTGTGAAAGTACAACTCAAATTCGAATACTGGACCAAATGTATAGCTTTTTTTCGCATTGTAATACAATGAAACATGATGGTTTATAAAAATAATGTCATACATTTTTAAAATTCACAACAGCAAAGCAGTCAAGAAACCAAATTCACAAAACTGTCAATAACGAAGAAAGAGGTGAATGATTATTCAATTAGGAAACGGAGCTACATTATGATGACTCTAAATGAAATGGAGTTCCTTCGATGAGGACCTTTGTTCCAGGTTTGAAATCAGGTGGCAACGCTGACATGTGAGCCTTGGTAAAAAAAAAAAATAAATAAAGATGCAAACGAACACAACTCCTGCATCACAATAAAAACAGAATGGCAGAATAAAGTGAGATCTGAGAACACAAAATCCTCGGTTTTTAAGGTAACCCGTAACCCTGGAAAATGCCAAAAAATGACAAAATTTGAGTTTTTAATTTTTTGACCCATCGTGTAGTCAGTTTCTTTCTGCAAATTTTGGTCTTTGTTTCATCAAAATCCGTCCATAAATGGCTTTCCAGCAGCCTTCGGAGTATGCGCTGACAGCGCGTAGTAATTTCTATAGATTACCTTATGAACTTTGAAACAACATTTGAAGTTATTTTTCGCTCCTATTTTAAATCGCGCGTATCTCGAAACCATGTTTTTCCGGTTACTTTTGAATAGATCTCAGCTGTTTGTGGTCCGATTGCGGTGAAATTTTCACCAGATGGTGTTGACACTTGGGCAACAAATCTGAACTAGAATGATCATTGTATGACTATTTTTAGCCAAGTTAGATCATTTATAGCTATCAGTTTTACGCTTTTTTGGCATCGCTAGACATTATGCATCTAGAAAAACCACTTCCAAGTTCAGGAATTTGACCATTCTAGTTCACTTTTGTCCCTGGCCCTTCCTGCAGTTCCACACTAAATTTCAACTCATTTGGACCACAGGCTTCTGAGATCTATTAAATAGCCTAGCGCTACAAATGCAAACTTCAAAGTGTAATATCTTAGCACTGGAGAGAGCTAGAGAGGTGGGGGTTGGCTTGAAAAACTTGTTTTTCTGACACCTAATTGCGTGCAAAATTTCATGCAAATCGGTCGACATTCGGCGAATATAGTATTTTTGGGTTACGGGTTACCTTAAGGAAAGCAAATGCGTACATAAATGCAGAGAAAACAGGCATTTTGGAGAGGCAGATTAAAACCGTGAAAAGCTGCATCGTGAATTAAGTAATGTCCGTGAAAAGCTCCATCGTGAATTAAGTAATGTCCGTGAAAAGCTGCATCGTGAATAAAGTAATGTCCGTGAAAAGCTGCATCGTGAATTAAGTAATGTCCGTGAAAAGCTGCATCGTGAATTTAGTAATGTCCGTGAAAAGCTGCATCGTGAATCAAGTAATGTTCTGATTAAAAATAATGCCCATCAACTCAACTCAAGCAATGACTTTTGGCAACTCAATTTTCTGTTTTGCAAAGAATCTGACTGCTTCTGCTTGCAAGAATCTGACTGTCCCTCAATGCACAATGCTTCACATTGCTGCTGCTTGTCGGAGAAATTGATCTATTTTAGTTGGCAACTCAAGGCAATGATGATCATAGCAAGTCTGTATGCTGATTTCTGAAAAGATCCCACAGAATTATTGAGATTGTTCAGGCTAGCCAAAAAACAACCCTGTTCACCAATCACAAGTTCAAACATTTACTTCTGCAAGACACATTTTTGCTTAAATGCTGAAAAGATCGCAGAGTTCAGGCTGTCTTAATTGTCCTGGATGGAAAGATCAGTTCACCTGGACAAGGAAGTTGTCGACAGAAAATAATCTCCCACTGTGCAATGATCACTTCACTTTTTAGATGCATGAATCCATGAAAGCTACATACTTTAGATCTAACCTACCTTAGATCTGAATTAGGTTAGATTCTCAGGTCTAACCTACTTGAGGAAACCGATGTACCTACAAATTGGTCTAACTGTTGCGAGAGGAGGGAAGGAGGGCATGCCATGGGGAAGAAGAGCCATGGGGCAGCTAAAACAAAATATTTCTTTGCAGCAAAATTAGACGTCGTATAACTAGGCGAATTTACTGGCCTCCTCTAATGAAAATTCGTAACTAACCTTCGGTGTGCAATTGCCACCCATGTATCCAACACACATGGTGCTGGTGGTGTGGGCCCATATCAGTTCACCAGTCCCATCAGTCGAATTACAAACCAAAGCAATTGCACCAGCGAGCTTGCTGTC
The DNA here is from genome assembly GCA_030068105.1 of Sinentomon sp. SZTP_YWyxl. NCBI lineage: Eukaryota > Metazoa > Arthropoda > Protura > Sinentomata > Sinentomidae > Sinentomon > Sinentomon sp. SZTP_YWyxl. The sequence goes on from JASGXE010000775.1 coordinate 27,715, forward strand.
AACGTTCTTCAAGAAAGGGCTGCCTGAAATCGTGTAATGACATGATGAGAAAAATGCATTTAGCCTAAGGATGGCTTCATAAGGGGTGAAAAAGAAAGGAGGGTGTCCGTTTATGGGGGAAAACAAACTGTGTGACTTATCTTGACGTCAAGAATTCCTGCATTTTTTCATGCAGGAATTCTTGTCTCATTTACATTGGGGACCACTTTGCTGCATGGTTGCAAAGTGGTACCACTTTGCTGGTTGCAAAGTGGTCCCCCAATGCTGAATTTATCTCATGAATGGTCCCATCCTGAACCACAGGACTTTGATTCACCAAAAAATACAAAATTTATGGTACAATCTAACCCAACAAAAAAAAAAAAGATCATACGAGGCCCAGGCCCGTGAGCCATTTATTCAGGAGATTCATCTGAAACAGTTTCAACCTATTGAGAGGAAAAATGGAAATCCCTGACAGAACATAACAATCAGATATCACAAGACAACTTGTGGTGCTTGCAACGTTGCAAGTGCAGGTATCGCCTTGGACAAATTAAAGGGTGCGAAGTGAAAACGGAGAAATGAAAAAAATTGTAGAACAACAATGGGTTTTTAATGGAAAATCGCACGAGTAGAAATTAAAGTTTCTTGCACTTCGCTCCCTTTAATTGTCCACGGCGATATGCCTGAAGAGCCATACTTCTCAGAAAATAAAATGTTCAAAAGGTGTAAAAATTCAAAGAAAAAATGTCTCAACATACCAAAAAATTTGTCCTCGAACACCTTCTGAATGCAAGAGGGAGGTGAGAAGTCACTTTTCTTCTGTATTTGTAGAGCACATTCTTTGGCTAAGCAAGTTTTCATTATGTGTTCACCACAGCCAGACGTACAAACTGCAACCAACGAATCCTTCATGGAGCCATCAGCCCACACACCACAACCGAACACAGGCACCTTAAAAGAAACAAGACAGAAATTGTATTTCAGAGGTGACGAATCATACTTCATTTCACGAATCAATCACAATCAGGAACCCATGAATCTGTTGCATCTGAACGATCATGCTGACCAGATGCCTGCATCATGTGCTTCAACGGGATGAAGTGGACACAGATGAAATTAGAGCGGTGGATCCTTGATTATTGCCAGGTCCCTATAAGCACAAAGCCCGTAAACAATTCCTTAGAATAGTGGCCATGATCCAGGGAAAGTCAGGTTTGAAGTGGAGGATCGGATCCAGCAGAGAACCAACTGGCAACTGCCATGTGCTATGGATTGATCCAACCAAGTTCGGTGCATTACCAGGGCTGGTCTCTAGGTTATCATTGGTTGGCATGCACCTGAGCGTCAAAGCAATGGTTTTCCGCAACAATCCTTGGAACTTTTAGATGAGGAAAAACAGGGAGTGCTGTCACGGTGGGAAATGTGCCTATGGCATGAATTCACCATTGTAATTTAAATGCAGGATTAATGAAAGGACAAGGAAAACGAATGTATTTTCCTGAAGAACCTTCTTCATTCTTCGTTAAGATAAATTCTATGATGGCTTGTTGGAAAGCTGAACGGTAGACCGATCGACATTTGAATGTCATATTTGTGCAATAGATGCAAAAATACAGTTGTTTCTTGTTCTGGAATGAACGTTGCTCCCAAATTTTATTTCATTGCACAATTGAAACACTGTCAGAATACACATTGGTCTGATTCGATGTGACTTGGTGGAGATGAGATTTGAGTCACTGCCGTTTTGTTGTTGATTGTTGGAATGTTGCCGCACTGTCTTCCAAGTGTGCCATCTCAGCAATCAAGAAAAAAACGGCAACGACTAAAGTCAAGTCTCTGCCAAGTCTTTGAGAATGGGACCATTGGGCCCCCAAGCCTCTCCCATTCCGCCAAACAGACAATGAATGAAATTATTTGCTTTTTTCTGGTGGATGTGTGTATCTTAATATTTTTAATGTGGAGCTCCTTTCTGTCAAATGAGTGCAAGAGATAAACACTTTGAAATGGCGATTGGAAATGTGCAAGAGATAGACAGAGATGGAGGAAGAGATAGAGAGAGAGAGGGGGAGAGTGGGAGGAGATAGAGAGAGGGGAGAGAGAAGTCTTTCAAACCCATTATCGATATGGTCTGATATTAAAGAAAGTTTGTCACCTCCAACTTACAGAGGTCGCCATGATCACGATTTCAAATTACTCTGTAAGCGCCCTTGTAAGGATGTTGGAAAGTTTTCGTTCATTACCAGAACAGTAAGTGACTGGAACTCCTTGGGTACTGAGGTGTTTGGCAATGGGCAAGATCTAAGTATCCATTCTTTCAGGAGGAAAATTTTACAAAATTTAGGACTGTCAATTCGCAATGACTAAGCTTGCTCGATTCGCATTTTATTTCTCTGCTTGTTTCTGTTTTTGCTTCATTGTAATTCAAATGTCTATTGTCTTGTCAATTTGCGCCAGGTTGTTCCTAGGCAAATTAACCTAATAATAATAATATAATAATAATAATAATAACTGCTCAGAGTTCTCTTTGGTTGGAAAAAGGGTGTTTTGGGTGCTGTGAGGTCGAGAAGAATGAAAAGCGATTGATACACCAGCATTAAATTTTGAATTTTTTTCACTCAGCAAACGATTCGCATTTTATTTCTCTGCTTGTTTCTGTTTTTGCTTCATTGTAATTCAAATGTCTATTGTCTTGTCAATTTGCGCCAGGTTGTTCCTAGGCAAATTAACCTAATAATAATAATAATAATAATAATAATAACTGCTCGAGTTCTC
>JASGXE010000776.1:0-30042 GCA_030068105.1 Sinentomon sp. SZTP_YWyxl
AAAATTTCATTAAAAAAAAATACCAAATTATAGATGCACTTGAAGGGAGCTGTTTTCCACATGTTATCTCTTCCAAAGCCCAAAACAACAACTAAGGTTCCCCTGGAATTGAAGAAAAACCCGTTGAAATAGGAAGGTCCTATGACACCAGTCATTGCATCGCAAAACATGAAACAGCCACCTGAAGAAGGCCATCTTCATCAGCAAAATTGTACCTGGAATGACTCACTTTTTCATGTGGAATTAATTAAACAAAGCTTAAAATTTGAGATCATCAACCAATTCTATGAAAGAAGTAAAATGTATGTGCTATGTAGAACACAAATCCAAAAATGAACCAATGGTTAGGCAATCATCTAGGAATCTACACGGGCATATCTACATTGGCAAAGATAATTTTCTTGTGCTTGACTTTTCACTTGCTCACTTTGTAGAGAAATTAAATGCAAAAATGGGGCATTTAGACTAGTTTCTTAATGCCCCACTGTGCTTATTGCCCCATTTCCTATGAAAATACATGTAAAATGGAAAAGTATTCAATGATCAGATTCAAAATTCCCCCTCGTGACCCCACACTGGTAATTTTTGACAAAAATATTATTGTGGTAGACATCCTAGTAGATACCTTTACAAATTATATCTGCAGCTTGCTTTGTCGCATAACATTTCACTTGGTGCATGCAGTCTGTTTTTGAAATGTGTTCTTAACCGGTCAAGCCCGGAATTACGAATTCTGGTTTTAAAATGCTTTTCCACACTTTTCGGAAACACGGAGTGTCGCCACCGACGGAATAAATAATTTCTGGAAGGATTTTCGAAATACGGAAAAATCGGAAATGTATGAATTTCCCCCCCAACCAAGCCAGATTTCTGCTCTGTGTCATTAAAATCGCCTATAATTTAATGTTTTCAACAAAACATTCGCACAAAAAAAAACGGCCAAGATACCCACAAAATGCTTCAAACCGCATCAAAATTGAGCAAAAACGGGAAAAAACAGGTAATTTCAATGCGACGCCATTTCTGAACGGTTGCAGCAAATCACGTGAAACAAGCGTCCGCGAGATCGCGCTGCTGTCGGCTGCCCATAAATTCGCATTTGGGCGGGCGACTGATGTTGCGTCATCGTCAAAAAAGGTGCCTTCGACAAGGCACAAAAGAACAAAAAGCGGGAAATTTGAAAAGTGCGCTGAATGAAAACGGTTGGACCGATTTTGGCGGAATACACGTCTGCTAGATCGCTGTTTTTTCCTCTTTCCGGCTGTGAATATAATTGAGTGGTGCTGATATTACGTAATTAAATTCAAATCCCTTGAAAATGGAATACCCATGCGGACGTTCATTTACGTCGTTCGTACAATGACATTCATGTTGGTCTTGGCGTTTATCTACGTCGCTCGTACGCCCAGTTTTTTTAGCGGACGTAACTGTACGTTATTCGGGCTTGACCGGTAAATGCCCCATATATATGGGAAATAAGCACATAGTGACTTGGAACAAATAACGGCAAATTTTATATGAAGACAATCATTATGGTAGACTTTAATTGATGTGACATTATGCTCAAAATAACCATTGACAGCACTGCAGCTTCAATTTTTGCTTTGGATCGACCATTATTTTTTATTTCCCCACTTTACCCTATGGGGTGTTCAGTTCTTGTTTTATTATGGCTTTCAAACAAAAACGGAAAACTTTGCTGGTGGTATCGGTATCAGATTTAGGTACTCTGTTCAACAGATTTTCATGCCATAAAGGCAATCATCAATTGTGAACAGAAGAGGTTCATCATACACCAGGGAAGGGAGGGGAAGGGAAGGGATGGGAAGGAAACGCGACCGTCGGCTGCATTATCGAAAGGAGGGGTAAAGGCCAAAGGGAAAAGGAGGGGAAAGGACCGCGAAGTGAGATCATCGGAATGTGGACGGGGCCTAGTCATAGAGCAATCACTTCAGACACCCAAGCAGACACACACACATACACAACCTGGCAAGATCCAAACTTGAGCAATCATCTAACACATCTCCTCATGCATAGGTACCTACCTACCCATTCACTTTACTTTTCCGCATAATTCGCTTCTCCGCTAAATGCCATATCTCCCATTGGTCCGCGTTCCGCGTTTTAGTTCGTCCCCTAAAATAAGCCAAAAACCGTACTTGTGTCTTGCTTGAATCAAAATGCGGACGTGTACCAATGGGAGATATGGCATGGCATTTCGCGGAACAAGCGAATTTCGTGGAACCACAGGTTAGGTTAGGTAGGGTTGGATGGGCATGATTGGGTAGGTTCATCATCATTGTCATTGTCAGCAGGCCTGACAAATCCGTGATATTTCTTTTCTGACTCCGGAGATGGGTGACAGTTGGACGAACTGTGGGAAGGGATGCTCGACAAACTTTTGTGAGATGACAAAAGAAAGAGATATTGCGTAAAGATGGACATTTGCATTTTGCAATGGATGAGGGATATGACACTGGACAAATGACGAAGGATGTGTGGCATCTCTGATGGGAATATTCCCAAAATTTCCAGTCATACGAGGGTCATCCAAAAAGTTCCTGCAACACCTGCTTAATTTTTTCCTGCGAGGCCAGAGTTTGCTTTCTTTTTTGTTTTCATGTAACCCATTCTTGTTCTTTCCATCGGTGTGTTTTTGTGAGGTACCTATTCTGTGACTCTAGGATATGCCCAGAAAATTGCAAATTGACTGACCTTGAATTGATGCCATGGTCAAAGTTTTACAACAGTTCAACAGTTGAGCAAAGTCGACACATTGAGATTGAATCTGCCCGAGGGAAAACAGCTCGGGAAGTGCATGTAGCCTTTGTGCAGGCATGTAGTGAGAGTGCTCTCTCTTATCGTGTGTGGCAGAATGGATGAAATGCATGGGAGAAGGAAGGTGGAGCATTGAGAATGATCCCTGCGAAGGCTGCGAGAAATTCGGCCACAAACGAATAGAGTGAAACAAATGACGACCTGTGCACAGCTTTTTATAGATCATTTGACAACCTGTTCCTAAAACCAGACAATAATGCAGGATTTCAAGCAACCATTCTCCAGGGGGTGCTGTTCCCTGCAATCAGTGAGATCTGTCCAGAGTCACCCGAGTGTCTGTTTGCCAAGCCCATCATTCTCCATGCCAATGCATGTCATCACAAGTTAACCGTTGCAATAATTGGTCTTCTGACTAAGCGGAAGTGGAAATTTTTGCAACATCCAGCCAAAATGAACCCCCCTGAATTCCACCTGTTCTCGGTGCTCATGTTTCTCCTCCCTAGGCGGTCATTTGGTACCTAGTCCAAAAGAGCTCAACACAGCTGTGGATGCTGGAACAAGAAGGATTAATCGGGACACCCTGTACCGAAACATCAGACAGCATCAGAACCGATGCAAACATGTCATTTTGTTGCAAGAGGATAACATTGAAGGCATGTGATGGAAAGAATGATGAACCTTTATTTGATGCCCCTCCTATTCCAAAATTCCCAAAAAATTGAAATTTTTCCGTGAATATTCCCAAAATTTCTGGGAATGTTCCCCAAATTCCTGGGAATAATCCCAAAATTCCCGAAAAATGAATATTCCCTCAAAGTACATTCCCAGGAATTTACGAACACTAGATGTGGACAAGCTTCAATCATTGTGGACTCTCTTGACGTTTGCTCAATGGTTTTGTCAACATGAGTGGCACACAACTGCTAGATGGATAAAGTGGCATTCAAAGGTAGGTACAAGGCGGTTCTTCAGCCCAGCAGGTATCTGCAGCCCTCAGAACCATACATTCTTACAACTGCTGGCCCGCTGCTTTAAACTGTGCTGGCCTGCAACTTGAAACTCTGTTTCCGAAAACAAGGAAAATGGCTGAAAACGATTGAATTTTGTTTCCAGTTTTGAGTGGACATCCTGTTGGCACAAAACCTCAACACCTCCGAATTGATCGCTTTTTGCTGGAAGATTTCATTGCAGCCTGCATTTGGGTTTCTCCGGTTTTTTCATTGCAGTGTGTGAACGATTCATCGAAAACTGATTTTTTGAAGATGTTTTTTTTTCTCTGTTTTTTATTCTTGATAAAAAAAAACATGTTTAAAACGAAAATCATGTTGTTTAAAACAAAATGATTTTAACAAAGATCTGCATTTTAAACAGTGTTTGAAACAGCTTGTTTTAAACAACTGTTTAAATCAAAAAAGCCTTGTTCGATTCAAAAATTCTTGTGTACTTATGAATTCTATTCCATTCGAATTTGATTTTTGTAAGCCAAATAATGATAATCAAATCGGAATTTAGGGATGCTGGCACTCCAAACGAATTTAGAGATGCTGGTACGTGGGACTCCATCCCCCAAACCCCTTGCCAGCTCTCTGCAGCCCCTCTGGGGAGCTCGCACCCCAGACCCTCATGCATCTTGCCGCACGCACAGCCTTTTACCCCCCAAAAGGTATCCCACTTTCTCCATTCCTGCATGTATGCCTTCGCTCCGTTAATTATTCAGTGAACAGTCGTATTGCATATTCAGTGAGGTTGAGCATGTTGCCACCAGCTCCTTTTCTGTGCACAGCCTTTTCTCATTTATGCATTCACTTACTCTCCATTCAACGTGGTGGGATTTTCTCTTTGTTCGCTGATTGTGGCCTATGAGTAGATATTTGTTTGTTTAATATCAGGAATTTGTTCACATTTCCTTACTCTCAGGAATTTTGTAGGAACGTTGCTTTAAAGATGGCTGACACTTCCGATTCAACTGTAAGTGGAATTGTTGTTGATTCCATTGATGTAAAGGCAAATTCTCCTGTGAAAGGGACGACAAAAGAAGATGACTCCCCAACAAAAATTACAAATGGAGATTTGCTGCCAGAAACAGAGAATGGTGTTGAATCATCAGATGATCATGTTGATGTTGACATTTCAGAAGAATTGGCAAATAGAATTATTCAGCAAGTGGAGGTTAGTAGGTTGCAACTCTTTTACCATCCATTGTTTTGATTTACGATTGCTCTTCCCTTATTGGCCTGCCATTGGTAATTAGGTAGGTGAAATCAGTGTGGATAACTTGAGTTAAAAGGCAACCTATCTGGCTGGTAAAAACCTCTATTAGGTACCTACCTACTGAACCTGGTATTGAATTTATGATGAATTTTGAAGAACACGGGTATGCTTTGGAGTAGGTACCTAATGTTTGCCATCACTTTTCAAAACTCCATGGTGGAACCGGTAACGCAGAGGTATCTAGGTCTATCTCCTTGTGTAGCAGCTGGGACCTCTGGTCCTTGTTGAATCACAGCCTACATTAAGTCCCAGTAGGTTCCTGCGGTATCAAAGATGTGCACCGATTTGGCATTTTTGTAGGACTTGTTAAAAGATGCTCCGTTATCTACTCTGCAACTTTGTCTTGGCTGCCATTAGAGTCCAAATGAGGCCATCTTTTGGCCATAGTCTGGACTTCCCAGTCAGATTGACCTACCAAGTCCACACCCATGTGCCTACATGTGTCACCTGGGCCCCAACAATCAGCCAAAGATGCGAACAACTGGAAAACAGACAAACTTAGTGTGTATAAGGATCAGGCCCAAATAAATGCATGAGAAGAGAGGTAGGTATGCAACGCAGAAATATCCAGTTGTTCACGTTTGGGCAGACATTGGGGGTGCAGAGAGGTGTGCCAGCCAACCAAGACCAGTTTGCTTCAGACCAGGAACAGCAATTTCTAAGTTGCAATGTACTTGGCCAGACGAAGCAGCAGGAAAAATCTGTTAAATGTCAAGAATTAGCAGGATCAGCAGCAAAAACGCTAATTCAGTCAAACAGGAGATGCTCAATCAAGGCTGGACCAGCCTGGGCCACCACTGCTTGCTGGCTCCAAGTGTCATCCTCTGTTGTGTTTGGTGCCATCTCGGTGCTTTACTTCTTCAAACAAAAGAGACAGAATTTAAGTGGGTATCACACAAAAAGACAAAACATAGATGCATTGCACTGACAACATCAATTGACAACATGGCTGACAGAAAAATTTATAGAAGCCTAAAAAAGAAATTAGACAGGTTGCAATCTGTACTGAATAGGACCTGTTTTTTGGCTGGGAAGGGTGAAGGTGATCGGCATAGCTACAACAGTGCCCTCGTCCGTGGCCAGTGGTGGAACTTCTTTTTTAAGAACCATGAGAAGAAGAAATCAAGAAAAGAAAAAGAAAAAAAATGGCCATTGCACATATTTGGGCATTAGACCTACCCCAAGTCAGAGGAACTGAAGCTAAACCTACTGATCAGTCAACACCAGCTTGGCCTTGCAAATAGGTACCTACCTTCTTATTCGACCTAAAGTGAAGGAGAGTTGAGAGTGGCCCCTCCATAGGGTGCGACCACAAGAAATCAAGAAGAGCTCTCTTGATACTGGGCAACATTCACTTTCAAGAGTGATCCATTTGTCGAGAGTGTCTCACATAAAGCGAAAAGTGTTCCTTTTGAAGCCTGGGAACAAAACCCGATGGACCATTTGAAACCATCAAAAATTCAATAATTGGATGGAGAAAACAGTCTGAACCACAGTGAGCACGCTGAAGAATTTGGAAAGGACATCGTTTATTGATGGAGCATGCATTGTTTTGGGACACATCGCTTGGTTTCTGAACAGATTTGTGTTGGTCACGGCGTTAAAATGAGTCTGGACGATGAATTTGGAAGCTGACTCGAGATGTGCAATTTCTGCAGTTTTATGGAGGGTAAACTTGTGCATCTCAAACATTAGCCTACAAAAACATGAACAAACAACGAGTAAGGCGTGTGTATTGAAAACGCACAGAAAGCGAGAAGTGTTCTCATGTGTTCTTTTGAAGCCAGATGAACAAAACTCATTGGACCCTTTAAAGGCCACCAGAAATTCTTAAATTTTTGGCTGGAATTCTTAAATTTCCAAAAATTAGCATGCACGCCGAAGAATACCAACTGTTGGGCAAGTTTTACTTTAATGGGGGAATGGACATCTCATTTATTCAGCACATTGGTTTGCTTCAAGAAACTGTGGAGATGAAGTTCAATCGATTTAGCAGAAGTGGGGTTTAGTTTGGAATTTCCTTTAAAAAGTGAATGGAGCCTGACAAGGGACCAGTTCATGACCGGAGTTCTGTTTGGGATCCAAAAGAAGGTTTTTCAAGTTATATACCGGATAGTCCTCGTGCACTTTAACTAGCCGATTGCTACCAGGTGCATCGGCTAGTGCGGTGCCTCATTATTTGCTAGGTTAGGCCTGGCGGTGATATTGCATTGATTTTCATTTCTTTCCGTAAATCCCTTTTTTCTTGCAGTATTACTTTGGTGATGTAAATCTGCCAAGGGATAAATTTCTACAAGAACAGATCAGGATAGATGATGGTTGGATTCCGATGGACACCATGCTAAAGTTCAAGAGGTTGACACAGTTGTCCGATGACCCAAAAGTTATCATAACAGCTTTAAGAAAGTCTACGAGCAACCTTATGGAGGTTACTTTTACTTAATATTTGCTGTTGAAAAATGACAGGTCCCCCCACCTGTTGTGTGGAAATGTTTGTGGTCTCCCATGTTGGTCCCTCACAGAAGCATTAGGTGCCTAATTTCCACCCTTTGCAAAGCATTTTTTATTTGCATGATGTGCCTGTTGATCTATGGATATTGGTCATATGAGTTTGTCTTGATTTTGCAATTGAGAATGTTGTTTTGGGGCAGGTTTTGAATTTTAGGGTTGAGTTTTGGGGGTGTTTTTTTTAAATTTCGTTTTTTAAATTTTAAATTTGGCATACCCATCTGCGTTTTGAATGTCAATAAGCTCACCAACCTAATAATTGTAAGCCGAGTAGGCGGTCCATAACCATTGTCCATAATCACCATGGCACGGATTGATATTACCTTAAAATCATGAAATATGCGCACAAAATATGCCTCCATAAAAATATGCTCTAACGGTGGAGAGATGTGGTCCTGATCTTACCCGCAATTGCGGGTAAAATGCAAAATCAGATGGAGAAATACATGGCAGCGCTTTTACCCGCAACTTTACCCAGACCAGATCTCTCCGACGTAAAAGTCGGAAATATTCCGAAATATGCTAAAGATTTTGTAGATTATTTATCAATGTTGTGGTTCACAAGTTGCAAGAAATTCATATCATATCATGCGGAAGTCCGGCAAATTTTGCATGAGCTGGCAAGGTTTGCATTGTGTCTGGAGCTATGCGGCACAAAAGGACACATGCGAAATTCGAAAAATTTTTGTTTTCCGCATGTGAAGTGCATCAGAGATCGACAGCTACGGGCTGCATGTATCAGAAGAATGGAGAGGACAACAAATATCTAGAACAAATAAAACGAATGACTATGCAACTAAATATGTGTGGTACCACTTTATGTCGGTGCTTGGAAGCATTGGAACCCATGTACTCGGCAGCACTGGCACAACTCAGCGACCGCGAGCCATGATTGCACTGTACACGTTTTCAAAGGAGAGTTCAAGGCCAGTTTGTCGCATTTGGTTGGAACTGGAATCTGCAATCCACTTTGCGAGTCTGTTTTGTGGCAGAAGAATTGTGCGGCTTGTGAGAGCTTTGTTCCATTGGCTGGCTGCATCAGCCAGCCAATCATAAGAGCAGCTGCAGAGGCCTCCAGCGAGGGCCCCCATCAAGCATACATTGAAGAATTCCAAAATGCTCGCTCAGGGCCCAAAAGAAAAAGGTTAGCAAAAGTCGAAAATGGATTTTTCATGCCTGCGGCCACGTAGGAGAGAATGTAAAATTCGTGGATTGAAGAAAAATTATCGCTTTTCGTGTGCTTGACCTGAAAATGCTAGGTACTTTGCCAACAAAATGAACGGAAAATGGCCAAATTTGTCAAAATATTCCCTGACACCAAAATATGCCAAAATATGCCACCCAACCATGGCCTCATACAAAATCCTGGCCCTAATAATCACAATCAAATGTTGAAATGAATTCAGTGCATGATGCAATGGGAGAAAATTCCAATTTACAAATCTTACGTTAAGAAACCCACATGTAGAGCTGTGACTTGCATTCCCCAGCCAAAATGAAGGTGTTGTTTGGATAAGAAAGGGCCGTCATCCATTCTTGCTCAAGGAGTGGGTCATTGCCTTCTTTTTGGGGTACCTATTGAATGAGGGCCCATCAGTTGATCTTCGTTTACCTACTCTAGAAACTGGAAGCCAAAAAAGAAGTTCAGCAAATGGGCCCTTGTTCAAACCCTCTACAATTTAAAAAAACACTTTTGACACAAAATGGACTTTCGAAAGGCCTACCTACATCCAAAAAATGGCAAAAGGTGGTGTCAGGTCCTATCCAGACGAACCTTTTAGTTGCTATGGAATCATGGGCCTAACCCTGTGTCCTTTTGGCTGGCCATGTTTGGTTGTGAGACCAATCTCAATTTGATTTTGTACCTATTTATTTTTACCAGATTGCTGAAGATGGATCAAAAATCCGTCGGAATGTTTCATCGAAGCTGCCTGAAGCCTCGATCGAATGGAAGAATGCCCTCTACGAAAGGGCTGCTTACGTTAAAGGGTTTCCACAGGAGGGCACCACTCTTGATCTGGTGATGGATTTCCTCAAGCCATACGGACCCATCGATTCAATTTATGTAAGATCATTTTGATGAATGACATTTCAAGCCAATCTGGTTTGCATGGTTATCTTCAGGGGGGAGGTGTAAGGTTTCAACCAACTTTCTTATTTTCCAGCTGATTTGTTGAAATTTTGCTTGCTGTGTAGATGCAATAGAAGGTAGGTAGTCTCGGTGCAAAATTTCGGCTTCCCAGCACTTCCAGTTTTTGATGTGTGTGAGGTCAAAGTCAGTCATATTAAGCGTGAACTTTTCAACATCACTCTGAGGTCAAAGGTCACATTAGTGCTAATTTTTCAACATCACTGTCTGAGAATGAGATGTGCTGACGATGCCTAGTTTGTGCCGTTGTTCCAAAAATGGTTTTAAATAATTGGCTAGGTTGATGAGACATTTTGACTTTCTTTGCTCCTGCAGAACCCACTCTGGTCAATCGGTGGAAATGACAAGAAAAATAAGCACTTTATATAAAAGAAGGAGCTTCACTGGAAACTGTAACAATTAGGTACCAATTTTGACCAACCTAGGAATTTGTGGGACTTTTTCACAAGTTCCAGCAACAAATATCTCCTTTCTGCAGCCTCAAGGAACTGATTCAAGGCAATCGAAAGCATACGCGACTCATGAGGTTGAAAAAACAAAACATCGAGAAAAAGCAGTTTAAAAATTGGGTAATTTTCAGATGAAAATCAATCGCTTTCAAGTTTGATTAGAGTTACAAGGAAAAGACAACACCAATAAGTGTGAGACAAGAGTGATACCAACACCTCTTGAGAAAGGTCCACGTTCGTGAGACAGAAACGTAGCAAATTTAATCTTGTAAGTTACGAACGAAAACTGGCTTTATTATGTTTTTTCCTTGTGATTCTGACGTTCGTGGTGCACGTGCTGAAATTGATTAGAGTTCTTCAAGTTTTACAAAATCGACTGGAACAAAATGCAAGTAACAACCATGCCAAATCCTAACATTACCTAATGTTTTCCACCACTCAGTTCAGTAGATGTTTAGCAAAGATAGGTACTAGCTAAAACAGACTACCTACATCAAATAAAATAAAAAAACATGTGGTCAGCACACCAGTAAAGTATCAAAAAGCCCCTGCCATGGTTCATAGATTCTTCCATCTTGGCATGCGAGCAAGTTAATCTTCAATGGCCAGCTTGGTTAATTTATGACTTACTGTCAATTGAAATCAGGAGATTCCAATCTACAGTATGCAACAAAAATCTTTTAATTTTTAAACTTTATTTTGACCACACCCGAGCACCTTTCACAAGAGCTTTGCAGTTGGCTCAGGAAGCGATCGGTAATGACAGCACCATGCAGGACTTCACTAAAATGATCACAAGTTTTAAACCAAACAAGTTGTCAACGAATGGTTTTTACCATTGAAATCCGGAGATTTCAATCGAAAATACTCATGCAAGAAAGAAAAACTCATTTTAACCATTTGACCACTGATACCTTAGGCATACTTTAATGCCCTCATGTTGCTAAACACATACAATCATCTCCAATCGTTAGAGCACGTTAAAATGGTGATAATTTTTGGAAAATTTCTTCAAAAGTCTAAAAACTTCGTTATTTGGAGGTGGAAATAAAAATGCAAGAACCTGTCAAAACATATTTTCAGTCATTTTTACAATGTGTCTACTTTGAATTTCGGAGGAACTATACATCAGAAAAATGTTGCAAATACACTGAATAAGAGACTGAGAAAAGAGCAAAAGAAAGCTCAGTCTTTCAAATGTTTTTGTGTATCATGCTTGTCACTTAATTAGAACAGGAAAAACACGACGTTTTCGCATGTATGTCGTGAAAAAAGGAGATACTTAGTGGAAATCAATGAATTTCGTGGAAATTTTCACATTTCGTGGAAAATCGCCCATTCACAATTGCCAGAATTGCCTTTCAATTGACTGAAATGATAAAGAAATCACAAAAGATGGTTAAAATGGCTGATTTCGTTTTGGTGGTGACAATAGAATGCGTGAGAATCAAAAGGAATTAAGTCCACACAACATAGTTCTGAGAAAAACACAAAAAACTGTCTGGAACGGTTTTTATCGGCGCGAGTTTCTTGGTGTTTGCTATGCCCAATGGGGTTGTTATAATGGGTCAGCACGCCTGATCGGCAAACACTGGGTCCCCACATTGCGGAAATATTGCTTAGAGAAGGGTTTGGACTTAATTCCTTTTGAAAGTCAATTGTTGGAAGTGGATCAAAATCAAAGCACTGCTCGTTTGGAGATCCATGAAGCATCCATGGTCGAAAGCTTTCCGATAAATTACGTTTATTATAAGTGTATCAAGGTGTTACGAGGCAAAGAAATAATTTTTTATTGAAGCAGGTCCCTGAATGGGCTTGTTCTTTGTTTGGCTGAACACATGGAAAGGCGCAAAGTTCAAAGCAACGTTATAGAACGTTTCTGCTGTATATTGTCGCTTTCGGAGCCACAAAGAGACATGTGGTCTCATCCACAAATCATAGAATTCCTTTTCCAACCTGAAGAACATTTCTTTTCTTTCGCCCAACGGGCTTGAAAGCAGAGGAAGCCAGCCATAACACTGTAACCACATTAAGAACAAGTCAAAATTCTAAGAAATTAAGAAATAATTTTTAACTAAAACAGCCAAGCAACCAAACAAAGCCCCACCCGCCGCCAAACTCGAATTTTGGCATGTCTAGCCAATAAAACACGAATTCTAATTCCGCACAACACAAAGCAAAGCACATACAAGATTTCGGCCTCTTCATGGCTGCAATAACAGCTTAATGAACATAGCTGTTGTTGAAGATGAGCGCAAAACCCAGCAACAGGCTCAAACTTTGGCAGAAAATTTGATGAAGAGAGAGAGAGAAGCGAAGCGAGAGAGCGAACGCGATGGACATAACCTCAGAAGTGCGAGAAAGAGAGCCGATGAGAATCAAAAGGGATTAAGTCCATGGACTTAATTCCTTTTGATTATCATCGAAAATTTTTCGGCTTCATAAAACCCAGGATCGGCAACGGACAAAATTCCTTTTGATTCTCCCGCATGCGGGCACCCATGAAGAAGGTTCTCCAAGCAATAACTCAATTTCGTCAAAATGTGGACTTAATTCCTTTTGATTCTCAGCCATTCAATTCCTTTTCACCATTTTCAGAGTGCTCTTCGGGAGCCGATTGTGCCTGAATCGTGTAACGAGTTGAAGTTATTGACCTTGATTCTTGATCATGATAGGAGCTTGACGGAAACAATTGAAATAGGTATCTACCTATCTGCTTTTCAAAATACCGTTTTTGTCAACTGAATATTTACAGAAACTTTGGTCACAAAAAGATCTGACCTTTAAAAAGATCTCACCGTTCAAAAAAAAAAAAAAAAAAAAAAAAAAAAAAAAGAACAAAGAAATCCAAACATTTTGGAAAGAATGAATTTAACCTATCCATATCCATGATATCATAACACTTCCATGCATAGTGATAGCATCATTGCACATTTATAAAAAAAATGTTGTGTTCAATTTTGGAGCAAATTTCAAAGAAAATTATGAAGATATCAGCATGGTTTTTGTCATGTCACATTTTGTTCTGAAAAGTAATCCTAAAATGCTATGTAATCATCATTAACCACCAAGAAGAAGCCTTGTGTTCAGTTCTCGACTAAAAACCATGGACTGTGGAGAGATTTGCTCAAGGTAAAAGAAGCTAATTTTGTCTTGGATTTTCACAGTTACCTATCTTGTTGCTGGCATTGAATTTTCCTGTGAGAATGTCACGGAAACATGCCTGCATTGCACTACGTTTATGATTTTTGAAATTATCTGTTTGTTCTACCCGAACCAGATCTCTCCACTGTGAAATGCAATTGCTCCATCACCATTCAAAACTCCATTTTGATGAAGGTAGTTCGGTATCATTTTTCCCATCAACTTGCCAAAAAAATCCAGATATTTAGGCAAAAGTGTACATGGTTCTCACCTTGTCTTGCTTGGCAGCTTGCCTGCGTGACCACACACAGCTTGGAAGTGTGATCACACAGATCGAGATTTGGGTAACAGCTCGGAATTCCTGCCTACATTGGACTGGACGAGTTATCACCATTGCTCTGTGATATTCTTTAAGCTAACTAAACCTAATCTAACCTGACCTGACCCAACCTATCCTATCCTACCTACCTCGTCCTCATCCTCCTATAATATTTTGCCACTTGAGCGTGTGTGAAAACTCGTCCAGTTCAGCTGTTTTCAGATGTCGGCAGGTATTCCGAACTGCGAATGAGATTTGGTTTATTTCTTCATTGCTTGTGGCAAGAAAACATTTCAGGTGATAAGAGTGAATGCTGTTCACATTTTCCTGGCAGAATTTTTTTGCTCTGTTGTATTATAAAAAACGTTGCTAATTGATAATGTACACTTTTTTGAAAAATGCCTGCAAGTCTGCCGTTAGGTAATGCCTAACAATGGGAGATATTGAATGCCATTGATCATTTTCTGGGAAGTGTTTTACAAGAATGTTGCCACCAAGCGGAAATATGATTATGAAAATATTTTGTCCCACATTTGTTGGATAACCTTAGTTTTGTAAAGCAGGTATCTTTCTCCCTTAAGCAGCTCTGCATGCCTGATTCATAGAAATTCATTTTTGCTTTTGGACATGATGGATAACATAATGGTAATTTTTGATTATGCTCCGGTGTTTAACATTGGACATAAAATGTTGTTTGCTAGATAGTATCTGATCCTTTCGGTCCTCATTGGCCAATTTAAAATGTTTCCCCCACGTGACTCATTAATTGTCATTTTTGTATCTCCTTCAGTGTCTATTTTATACTGTGCACTTGGTTGGTGCTGAAAACTACCTTTAGATTTTTTTAAATTTCAGCATTTTTCTTCTTTTTTTTGTACCTATCCTTAGTTACGTTCCTATCCGGACAAGTTGGAAAAGAGGACTATCTTCAAGGGATCTATCTTTGTTACGTTTAAAAGTAAAGATCTGTTGCAGAAGTTCTTGGATGTTGAGTTGATCAGTTACAATGACGCGGAACTCATCAAAATGTCACAGTAAGCTTATGCTTGCCTTTTGTATTCTGGGTTGCAGTGCAGTGTAGCATGTGCTCTTTTCACAAGAACTTTGTTTCTCCCTCCCAACGAAGGTTGTCCTTCCAAAAATTTGATTCAGCCTTTAGGTAATTTTTCAGATGTTGGTTTTTTATATACTTGAATTTTGGTGGTAAAACTCCAACACTGGGAACACCCATAGCTTGGATATGATAAAAAAACTGGCAATTTTTACTTTCTCTTGCCTTGCTTGATATCAGAAATTTCAACAATTTACTCACATAAAATGTCCACCTGATATCCACCTTTTTTGGTTGGAATTTTATTGGGTATCTTGAAAACAATCATTTTAGAATTTCAGTGCCCAAATTTTGTGCAATTATTGCGCATGTCCACCACCTTTGAAATCTCAGCCATAAGCAGAAATTCTTTAGTCTTTTCCTCCTAAATTCCACCAAAGCTATTGTGAATAATATTAATTATTGTGCAATTAATTAATTTATTAATTAAAAAATTAATTTTTTAAAAATTGTGAAAAATTGTGACAGCCATTAAAATGCCCTTGCCATTCATTCAGCATCCAATTGCTGGAATGCAGTGTGTGGGCCTGATTGGTTGAATTGGTGCATTGGTAAAAATGCCTTGGAAATACAAGATATTCATATAAGGCAATGATGTAGGAGGATGTTTACGGACACGCTATACCTCAAAATTTATGAAAATTGTCAGTTTTCAAATTTTACATGCACCTCATAGATATCAGTGTGCTCTTTCAGATGGCGTCTTCCGGTTTTTGATAGCTGTTCTAGTTTCAGAGATTTGCAATGTTTTTGGAATCAGGTTTTGGCAGAAAAAGCATCGAGTGCTGATCCATGAAACTAAAGAAAACGATGAAAAAACCTCAACCTTGAATAAAACAAGTTCAACTGAGGAGCAGAAAATAGAGCAAGATGAATTGCTATTTAGGCAACAAAAAGCATCGCGAGCCAAATTTAGAACTCTGGAGTCAATCTGGGGGTGGTATCAAAATGCTGCTTCATATCTTTGTTTCCGACTGCTTTGGGATGCTTTATGCCAAATATGGGCAGTCTGAGTCAAATTCTTTCTTCGGAATTGCAATTCTTGCAAAAGTGTCACGAAAACACCATAATGGTTTGCCACAGGAGAGCCAGGGGAGATAATCCAACGAAATTTGGCACGGAATACTATCTTTGTATGACGAATTAGTGCAAAATTTGAGAGCCCTAGCTCAAGTACCTACTTTTGAAATGAAGCTGCTAAGGCGTCAGCTTAAAATGCCTAAAATTCCACACCTTTGATCCTTTTGATCTGAAAAGCATTTTTGTTTTGTAGGTAGGTACTCCTTTCTATTTCAAGGCTGTTTGTTCATCTATTTTAATTCCAGGAAAGACTACCACGAAAAGAAGAAGCAAGAAATGGAAGAGAGGAAGCTGAGGAAGAAGAACAAACCGGATGCCGCCACCCCATCGGGGGGAACGGGAGCGGGAGCAGCTTCATCCGAGGGGAAAGCAAAGAAGGAGAACGTTGCCAAGGATAAGGTTTGTCTTGAAAGGAAGGGAAATTGGACGAATCAGGATTTTTTTGTTCTTCGTGGAGTTTCGTCATTTTCTTTTGTTCGGTCATTTATCACCCACAGAAAAAAATTGGTGAAATAATTTGCAAGGAAAGATCGGACTTGGATCGTTCTTAAACTTGATTGCCCTCAGACCAGGTGTCCTGAACCATTTCATGTTGGCATTTTTTCGCCCCAATCATCTCGGAATCCGGATGAGATGAACTTCGTTATGAGGGGAAGACAGCATTGATCCTTAAACATGGTGATTGGGTCACAGATAGGGCCAGGTAAATTTCGTTTTTTAATTCACCGAAAATCGTTTTTGAACTTGCCAAAATCCTTTTTTATCGTTTTTTGGATTAAAAAATGTTTTTTGTCATTTATCTCGTTCTCCCATTTTTGGATTAAAAGGGGGAATTGGAACAACAAATACTCGTTTCATTATGGAATTTGCATGGTTTAAAAGCAACGAACGTCTGGTTAAAACTGCACCCAAACAAAATGTGCAGAAGAGGCTCAAACCCATCCACAATCCCATCCACATGCTGTTCACAGGCAAAAGCTGGAAAACTGCTTCTGCTGAAAATGAGGCAGAGGCGAATTGCGCAGGCCGGCGGAGACAACAAAAGCATGCATGCCGGCAGGGAAAAAACGACCAGACAATAAAAATAATAATAATTTAAAAATAGAGCCACAATCTTTCCCGGGAAACGAAACACTGAAAAAAATGGAGCTGCTGGAGTACGGCTGTGTTCTCAGTCCACCGCTTGGCTCGTTTCAAGAGAGGTGCGATTTCTTCTTCCCGCTTTTGCAGTTGGCCGCTTTTGCAGTTGGCTCGTCCTAAGCAAAATTGACATTCTGGTCAATTCATCCACAAAACTGTCTGGTCGGCTCAATGACTTGTTTGCGACACCTCCTTGGGTCGGCTCCTTTGAATAAGTCCTGCTATGCGTGTGTTTGCATGTGCCAAAAAATTGAACATCCAATCCAGGCACATTCGGCAAACGCAACCGCGCTCTGCGGCGAAATCTGCAACGCCAAGGCATCTGCGGGGCAATTTTAATTTCGGGCGCACGCTTCTTTCTGGAGCGGCACGTGCTTCTTGCAGGTCAAGAGAGCAGAAGGGCACGCATTTTGGATGGGATGGGAAGGAACCCCCTTGTGAAGGCCCAGCACTGTGCCCTTCACACTGAGCAGCAGAGCCCAGAACAGACGCATTTCAGGCAAGAGGCAGAGAGATCGGGTGAAAGAGAGAGTGCGATGAAACAGAATGCGAACGTCTCCTCTTTGCTCTTTCCTTCAAACGCCAACATGTTCGTCCACGGCAGGGAGATAAGAGGAGTGAGAGAGGTAGAGTGGGGAAGGGAGCAGGAGTTGTGCATTTCAGCCATTGTTCCTCCGACGCTTGCCTTTGCAGATGAAACGCTTGTGTTTTTGATTTTGGGATGCCGCCTTCAAAAGTGAGAAAAATTTGTGGAATTCTTGTCACTTTGTTGAAAATCGCGGTTTGATACGAAAATCGTGCGTATTTCGCGCTTGAAATGAATGAAACCATGTCAATTCATGGAATTCGTCCCATTCGATTAAAAATTGAGCATTGAACCGAAATTTGCTTAATATCGCGATTTGAATTAGCTGTTGGTTGGACTTAAAATGCCACAAAGATGGACATTTTTGAAAATTATGCCCAATATCCAATTATCGCGTTTTCTCTCCAAATTCGCGTTTGCGAAAATTACCGGGCCCTAGTTATAGGCATTCACTGGTTCTTTTGATGGTACCTACCACAGTGTTTGTGCGACCGTGCAAAATCTGGCAGGCAGGGTCAAGTGCTACAGGACATTTCTGTAAAACGATTTATGCCCTACTATTTATTTATTTATGTTTTTGTTTTGTTTTCTCACTTCTTAGTAAAAAGGAAGGATATTTTTTGACCTTCAAATCAAAAATGTGCATACTGCTGGAAAAAGCAATATGCCAAATTGATTGATGGGGCCAGAATTGGCATGTGAATTCCTGAGAGAATTTTTGCCTACTACATGAAACTGCAGATATTTTTTCTGGAATGAGAGGTAAAAACGGGAATCTTTCTCTTAGAAAATAAAACATCAGGGTCCTTTTCAATTGTGCTCTTTGGCTTGTACTTGGCTCAAACCAGGTTTTCAGTAAGCAATAATGTATCAATCAGGCTGCTACTAACCATTGGTAAATAAAAGTAAATAAAATTGTAAAAGGCACGTTTCGCCCCTGCCGACTTTGGGCTTTATCAAGCGAAATTCAAAACAGATCACTGGGCCTGGTCACTGCTTCTCCCAGGTCCAGTGATATGTTTGAGTTTTGCTTGATTGAGCCCCATGACGGCGGGGACGAAACATACGTCATTTTGGACAACTTTATTTTCAAACGGTTAGCGGCCTGTTTGATACATTATTGTTTACTTTATTTCCCGTTCATGGTGTCCGTGCGTTGAAACCAGATTTTGGTAAGTGTTGGTTTAACAAGCAAGAAATATGATATTGCAAAGTTACGCTACAATTCTAAACTTGATATGGCCGTAACTCAGCATCCAGTTGGAGGGGGTTGGAATTTGGCAGGGAAACGACACCCATAGAGTCCTGCATTCAAAAATTATAAAAAACGTTTGGTGCAGAGGGGGTACTCCCTTCCCTTAAAATAATAATTGAAAATAATTCATGCCCCTCCTTTCAAATGGCAAAAAACTTTGATTTTTGTTCCAAGTCAATAGTGTTTGAGGCAGTAGGTATGATTTCCTCCAAGCATACTTGTGGGTGTTCTTAGCTTGTATCTTTCAGATGGAATGCGGTGAAAACCTGGTGCATGAAACTAACCTTCCCAATATAATCCCAACCAATGGTGCAAAAACAGAAAATGACTACCTACATGATCTTTGTTTGATCACAATTTGATTTACTCGTTATTATTTCAGGATTCTGGCAGCGAATCAGACGATGATGAAAATGCTGGAGATGGGGAAAAGAAATCCACCAGTTTCGGGTTCCCTTTGGGTGCAATTCTTCACTTGAAAAACATTGGCTCAGAAACAACTCGTGAGGACATTAAAGATCACTTCAGAAAGACCTACAAGGCTGCATCAATTGCTTACGTCGACTTCAGTAAGGGAGATGCGGAGGCATGGCTTCGGCTTGATAAGGCTGATGCAGCTAAAGCGGTATGTACCTACCAACGGGCATTTGCTAGCTGCTTCCCTGTCTGTACCAGAGCAATTTTTAAAACTAGTGCAGTTTCGGGGGCATACCTGGTGAGAAAGTGAATACAGATTGTGAATACAGATTCTACTTTACATAAGATTTTACAATGAGAAAACTTTTCATTTCTTTTCTGAGGCCCGGCCCTGGTGTCTGTGCCAGAATACCTGCTTGCTGCAGGGGGCCCCAGGACGTGCAGCTCACTTTCTTCCTCTATGGATCGCAACTTCGACCTTCACTTTTATTCTAGCTGTCCTAAAACTCGTATCAGTCCTGTCCTAAATTTCTTCCTCTTCGTCTTTAGGATGTCTAGCTGTCTGCTAGAAATCCTGCTTTTTCTGATGTCCTAGACCTCTTTGTTCCTGTCCTCAAACCCTACTCATTTCTTTTCTCGACTGTCCTGAAGGTCCGTTTGCGATCCAGCCAACTACTTTTAATTTCATTTTCTGTGTTATATGTATTTGCTTTTCTTTTTTCTTTTTTTTTTTTTGGGCCCAGGAACGACGCTCTTGCTGGGTTCTAGCGGAGACGTGTTACGTTACTGGTGTTCCATGTATTTATTAATTTTATCTGGCTCGCCCATTCCGTGGCACTTGTATTCTTGATGTCGTTTTATTTTTAATTTTTGCTGCCACCGTCTGGCTCACGAGAGCTGGGGCTTGCTGGACAACTAGAACAAGAACTAGAAAACTTTTCATTTCTTTTCTGCATAATTTTCATTTAAAAATCTCTGCAAATAAGAAATGAACAAAATGTGGAGAAATGAACAAAATACCCATTGTAGAATTTTTGCATTGTCGACAATAGTGGAGCTCCTTGTGTAAAAGGCTGTGAAAAAGAATCAGGGGACGATCCGTATAATGTGGAGACTGTTAAAAATTGGGTTATGGAAAGTCATTGTTGTTATTGGTTCCAGAAATTCTGGTGGCTGCACCTTCTTCTGCAGCTTATCGCAGTCTCCGATCCAGGTTTTGCACCTCCCAGTCTCAGTTTGTTTTCTGACTGAGCAGTTGAATAATTGTCTGCCTGCCCAGTGTTCAGTTTCAGTTGTCGGTTTCACACCTGTCTCGTTCTTAACAAGTGTGCATCTTACTCTGCAGGAGTGAGTTGAGTTAATTTTCTTGTACAGGGCGGCCGTCAACGGCTTGCTGCGAACGTGTGAATGCATTGTTTCTTTTGAAAGGCAACCGGATAGGCTAGGGCCATCACAGGAGCGTGTGCGAAAACTGTTTGCCAAGTTCAAAACAATTGGATCTGTGAAGAACCTTCCACATCATCGTGGAAGAGTTAAAGTCATTCACAATGTTTGCAGGAATGGGATCCACTTTGGGGATGGGGCAGGCAGAAATATGAAAAAGTTCGAGATTTTTGGGCCTTCAATTTTTGATGCCAACAAATTGCCCATTTCATGCTGATTCTGTAGCTTTTTTCGTTGAGAAGCTATCGTGATTCCCATACGGCACTTAATTCGCACGACAGCATATTTTTCATTTTTTACTTTCGAAAAATCCACAAAATTCAAGGTCCATTTTTGCAGCCATCGCATTTTTGACATTTTTCGAATTTTTGATTGCTTTTTCTCCGCAGTTCTTCAAGCTAGAAAGGTAAAATTGGTATCCTTGATGGAAAAATGCTGCTCTTTTGGCTGATGAACCAGAATTGTTGATTTTTTTACGAAACTGGTGGTTCCGACAGGTCACGAATGCGGAATGGGAATACCAATTTCACATGGAAATTAACTGATTATTTAAAGATTCAACAATTTCTGAGCGATTATTTTAAAAATGTTTTACACGATTGCCGAAAATGACTGAAATGCAATTATTTTTCATGAATTTTGGGTCAAATGTAAAAAATGGTCTCCTTCAGCCAGAAAGGACTAATTTTTGCATACTTGGTGCAGAGTAGGCAAAAATCTTTACTGGATCTCCAGAAAACTTACAAGTGCGAAAGCGCATCAACTTTTGTTTGGCCATGTTACCACAACTCAAAAGCTACTTGACCTAGAAAGCTGAAGTTTCGTACGGAGACATTACTTTATGGGTACCTCCAAAGTGTTTGCAAAATTTGAATAAAAATCAGTTAAGAAAATAGAAGTTAGTATTTTGAGTTTTGACCCCTACCTACTTATGAATATTTCTGTTGTTTTTAGTTCATATAAATTGCATGAATACCCTTCACCCTTTAAGGGGAGGCGAATCTGCTGGCAGTACATTCCAATCTTTGATTGTTCTGGGAAAAATGATTCACCAGAAAAAGCAGAAATCTGGCCTTTATTTGAATTCATTTGCATTTATTTTATGTGGATCTGCATTGCAAGTTTTTTCGTCTCAATTCCTCCAGCTGAAGGAAGAGATCACTGCGACCAATGATGGTAAACTAGTCATCAACGGATCGGAATTGGAGTCTAGAATCTTGGAAGGTGAAGAAGAATCGGCATTCTTGGAGAAGACTGCGGAGGGAATAAGGCAAACTCGACAGAAGTATCAGCAGAATTCCAAGAGGGGTGGTCGTGGGAGGGGTCGTCGAGGTGGTGGTCGGGGTGGATACAAGGGACGTCGTGATTATGATAACAATGACAGAAAGAGAAAGGCAGATGCAGGAGATAGCGGGGGGCCTCCAGAAAAGAAGTGAATTGTTGGGGGGGGGATCCTACAAACATTTTGATTGTTGTTTTTTACTTTTGAAGGACAAAACGTTGTTGGCATTGGAATTCTCTCTTGCCTGTGTTGGTTTCACAATTTTCTGTCATGGCAACTTTTGTTTTTGAAGTTGTTTGTTTCTGACTTTTTATCAGGCATACCAACATCTCTTTTCATTTTTATTTTCTCAAAATATTGCAGTTTGGCATAATTGCATGGGACTTTAAATTGAGTTTTCTTACCGTTGTGGTCTTTGGAATTTGGGGAGGGGCCTGGGAAAAATATTTCTTGAAATTTGGCATTTTTGAATTCTGGAAATGTTTACTGCAGAACCTATTGGGTGATTTTAGTTTAAAAAATAATGTCTGAAGCAAAAAAATTACAGACTTCCTCTTCGCGAGGCATGCAAACTACGCAATAAACAATGATAATCACCTTATATTTTAAGATGCCTGCATTATAATTGAACCAATGATTAATTCTCTGTGAATTAAAAATTATAAATGCTGAAAATTGTTGCCTCTGCTCAGTGGCTCAGAGGATAAGTACATATCTGAAATCATTGGATGTTGTGCCCATTTCAATTGATGTTTTGAGGTTTTCCTTCTGGTTTGGTCCTAGAATCTGTGTTTTTGTTTGCAGTCGTAAAATCAACTTGTACCCAACCTGTTGTTCATGGTGTAAAGTAAAGGTGGGCACATACATTGAAAAAGCATGATTCCTGATGGTCATTATGAATCATATTTACTGGCGAATTGTACTCTGCCCCCAACTTCATAAGTGATAAATAGATTCATAATTTGGGTAAAAGCGTGAATCGAGTTGTCATCTTGCGAAGGTGATCAATGATTTGAAACACCAGATAAGAGGACATCCCATGATTTATTTCAAAAAGTATAGGTACCAAAAAGTGATACCCGACAATCACTGTCAAAAATACTTTCAACTTCCAAAAACTGCTAAAATGTAGGCCAAAGTCTTTCCCCAGTCCCCACAATACATAACTTAGGCATCTCAAAAAGGGACATACTTTTGGCCAGTGGGGCAACTTTGTGTAAATTGTTTTTTCAAGTCTTCCAATGATCTATAGCTGCATAGCCTCTCCGATGATGCAGATTTCCAAATTCCCTCAAATTAAATGCTTTGCAGGCAACAGAACTATACAAACAGGTGCAAAAGTGCATAAATATGGAAATAACAAGAAATGACACTCAATGATAAACACATGGACAATGAAGAAAATCAGATTTTTCTCGCTTCTGTAGAATTTCAAATAATGTCGCTTGCCTCCATTGACCTAATGCGGTAATAGGTAGCAAGAGTCTTGTCTCTTGCCAAGGTTTTTCGTGTAACTTTCGCGTTGCAGTAGTTTTGCATCCGCTGTCCGTTCTACGCCCCGGTGCGGAGGTTTGGATGAACTGATGCAAGAGGCTACCTGTTCATTCACTGTCTGATCTCCAACGTCAACCAGACCAAATACGAGCAGCATGTTTAGACCACAGCCCTGTATATAACAGTTTGGTATTTTAAATGGTAAACATCGATTCGGGAATGTGGGCTCAAATTTTGTTTCCTTTCATCGAATCCAAAGTGACGTTTTTGGAATCCACTCACTCGCGGATTTCTCGTGTATCTTGGAAAGTTATCATCCGATTTGAACAAGGTTGGGGTTATTGGAAAGAGGACAAAACAGGCTTTATATTTTCTCTGAAGAAAATTTCAAATGGCTGGCAAACAGATGCACAATCGTATTGTGAAACTAAATTGACCTTTTTCCACGTGAAAAAGTGTCGGCCGTTTCTTAGTGGTTTCTGGGAACCCCGACACCGAATACCAAAGTGTTTGGTATGTTCTTAAAGCTCATTTTATGCTCAACAATGAAGTCTGCGATGGCACCCACCTAGCTGGTTCGAGTGTCGGGCTATGGGCCAAAGAGTCGCCAAACCCACGGTCAAAACTCTCCTCACTTTACAATTTCAATCGGCTTCACAGCACGACTGTGCAAAAATTCGCAGACGGTTTGATTTCTGCTTTCCCGGAAAGAAGCCCGAATTTGTCCCCTTTCTGAAAACCCCGAACATATTGAAATCGGATGAAAACTTTCAGAGATGTGACGAGAAAGAAGTCTTCATGCGCGACCGCAAAAGAATGTTGTCCGCTGACGCGATCAAAAGGCAACAATTTTGCTTGCTCTCTCCCGATTTTTCTCCGCCCCTCTCACCCGTTTCAAAATCACCATGGGAATGCCTAACTGTACGAATAGTTATACATGGCTGTGGTTTTGACCACACCAGCTCAGTGGGAGGCCGTGTGAAATAAGCCTTGGCACTTGACGGAAGTCCATGGTGCTTTGCATCAATTGCGGATTAACCTGCTGTGCATGTCTGGGTTGCTGAATTCCCATGGAGGAACACGCAGCAGAAAATGATGTGCAAACGTCATGTGGGACATTGCTGTTTTTCAGCTGTTTTTTGTGATTAATTGCTGTCATCTGCGAAGCAAGTAACAACAGAAGCATTACCCATGCAGCAACTCCAGGAAAGGAACCCAAGCATTGCAGTACAGTTCCATACCTGAGGTTATGTTTCTTTTAAAACTTCCGTGAGGATATTCCCTCAAGGTCAAATTGATTGGAACAAATGCGTGGAGTTTTGGAGAGCAATTTTCATTGTGATTTTCAAAATCACTCCAGTAACCATTCGTAACAAATTTATTGATTTTTTTTTTGTGTCATCACTAGTTGAATCCGACTAAAAAACTCGACAAGATGCTTCAAATGTGATGCTGATGGGCTTTGATGAAGTGTTGTTTGAGGTTAATTTTTCTGTCATTTGATTTGTTTTAACGTGTCTGTTGTCCCTTCCTCAGCTATTGCTTTTGTCAGTCTGTTTCGAGGAAACTTACTTTGTCTCATTGTGTCTTCTCTTTCGTTTTTTGCATTATTTGGAAATCTTTCTTTCTTTCAATTCCCGTTCAATGATGAAGTGACTCTGAAGTTTTGAGTTTTGTTACTACAACAGAGACTAAGCATTGCGTTTTATTGATGATAAACGAGATTTTTCACCGACCGAATTTGGTCTTTCTTTTGATTATTTAGCCATTGATAAGATCTGCTCAATAGATTCCCAGCTGTCAGACAAACTCCACTGATCCTGTTCCAGGGCCCATAGATTCACCACAGTAGGCCACAGTTGTCAGCACCCCACCTGTGATGATTAGTTTGAAAACCACCGCAAAAATTTAAAATCTGTTGGTTTTTTGTTACACTTTTGCTCGCGATTTTTGGATTTTTCCCAATTAGTTTTACATTCTTCTTTCCAGTAATGCACAACCTCACTGATTTCTTCAACCCTATTTTGGTCTGAATGAAGAAATGTATGCTGAGAATGTCGAACCATTCCTGAGAGCCAGCAATGTTCGATATGATTCTGAGCACCTCATTCACATTTGGCAGAATACATCAAATTGTTTAATTTACTCATCTTTCTTTTGGAACACATGTTCATTGTTTCTTTTGGAAGATGCTTCTGAATCTCCATCTGTGGATGTGAGAAGGCTCCGGATGATATGACTTTGAAGGAAAGTTTGAGGGAAATTTCAAGTGTTCCTGATTTCTATCGACTGCCTGCATCAAAAAATATCTGCCTATCTTTGGAATCTAGATTTCCCCCGAAGTTTCCTCTCAAATGAAAATCTCCCAGCCAGATCGCTCTCCTGCAGATCCATACTTAGATCCATGCTGGAAAATGCAGTTGGAAGAGTTTTGCATGGGGGTTTGGTCAAATGGTATGCTTGTTATCCATCACTGTTGTCCATGGAAAACAGAACGTCCCATCAGATTTGACTAACCCCCTGCTCCGAACAACCTATTACCAACGTCGTCAAAACAATATGTTGCAGAATAAAAAAAAAGATCATTCAGACTAAAAGGAGTTTCAGGCTCTCTCGCAAATCCTCTTCAATCTCTTATCTCTTAATCAAAGCTCAGGAAGTCAGTTTCCTCGTGGAAGCTGAGAACATTCCTGAGAAGGATGCTGATTCTCATGCTCAAATTAACTCTCTAGGCTTCTCAGCCACAAGTTCGTTGCCATGTGTAAAATGTCAGTCATCAAAGATCCCACATCCGTTGGGTTGAATAAACTTTTTATGACTCTTCTCTTCTGGCAAAACAGATTTCTATGGATCTGGCTGACACAGATGCCGTCGTGACTCAACACTACCAGAAAATTTCCTTAATCTAAAGGGACTTTTGGTTTTGTCCAAAAAAACCAAAAGTTCCTTTACACCTGCCTTGCTTCAGGGCAGGTACTCTGGGTGTGCTTCTTCAGGATTCCTGCAGAATGTTGGCTTTTCTCATTTCGTGTATTTTAACATATTATTTCCGTGCATTTGCAAGTGTTACACGAGCACATAGTCTACCAAAAGTCTTCGGACATAGCAGAATTTTTGAAGGCCTGACTAATACGTGGACCATCTAATGTCCACAGGGCTTGATCACCAACCCATAAACGAGTGTCTGAATGTTTTGAAACGAGCGGCACCATTTATTCTAAATGGCCCCCGAGTTAAAACCGGGCTCCTATGTTCAAAACCCTTTGAGAGGAGTGTGACTGAAAGACCAACTGAATTGAACATTTCAATTCAAATCATCTGTGTTCTTCATAGCTTCTCCTTTGATGTATCCCCAAAGCGACATGCGGTGGAACGTCACAACAATTAATGTGCAGGGCTTTGTTGACCCCCTTCCAATCCAAATGCTTTGAAATTGATGTTCAAACTGTTTTTGCCTGTGACCTTCACAACCAGAAGATTTCTGTTGATGTTTTTCTGTTGCCAGTCTGATGGAAAATGGTGTTCGGAACCTGAATCTTGCCTTGAGGGAGGCCATTCCTGTTTTCCTAATTCCCTTTATTTTAAAAGTTTGGTGCAAAAATTGGCGCTCAGAGAGAAGGAAACAAACTCTTGCAGGTAAATTCTTTTGAAGCCCTTGAAGAATAAACTCTCATCTCTCCTTGCCAAAGGTCTTCCAACATGGGAGTTCATGTTCACAACACTCGTGTAAAGCTGCGTCAGAATGGACAGATTTTTGTCGGCTGACTTTTTCAGATCGTCTGTCCAAAACGTTTGTCACTTGCAACAATGCACAAAGGAAAACATTGGAGCATTTATCATTGCCCATTGTTTAGAGTGACAATCTGTTTCAGACAGACGATCTGAAAAAGTCAGCCGACAAAAATCTGTCCATTGTGAAGCAGCTTAAGCCGTTAAGTTGCACCAAGCCCTGCTGAAATTAGATGGCACTTTGTTAACCAATACTTTAAAATTTCTCTAATCTTCGAGGACTTTTGGTTGACTCCGTGTTGTATAATCCGTGTCATGTAAGCATTGATCTAAACTTACATGGAATTGCAACGGCAATATTGTGTGATAGAGAATGTGCCATATACTTTTGCCACTTGGCACCGACAGATGCAAGGCTGGAAAGTTGTGGGGTGGGTTGATTTTTGTTTTCTCTGTTGAGGGTTAATTTGCCAAGGGTACACAATCCCTTGAAAATTTTACATGATTGTGCTTGACATGATTCTCATTTGATTCCGTTTTTAATTTTTTTTCAAAAATCATATAGAGATTTGCAGAAAAGTGAAAGGTTCACAACAGTTTGATGATGGAAGCGACAATCATTATAGCAAAAAAGATTTGAAATAACTCACCGCAGGTTAGTCGACGTCGATTTCAAACAAGTCGATTTTAGACCGTGGTTGTGCCTCTGATGTTTCGATTTCGGGGGGACTCCACCCACAAAAATGAATAGGGAATGGGAATCACAATTGATGGAATTTTTGTTTTTGTGGGGTCCGATGCAGAAAAATCTAATGAACCCTGCAAAAACCAAATTCAAATATCTCAAATGGTTTTCATTCTGTAACCTTTTTCCAATGTAAACGGACATTCGTATTTTGCCACTGTGTGGCTTATTTCCTGCAATTGCAGTTTCGCCAACATTTTAAGCTTTTGCATGCTATATTTCAGCCATTTCACATGATAGAGAGATAAAAATTGCTACACTGGTGTATTTTATCTTAGAATTCGAGTGTTGGAGCCAGAATTTTGGCTTTGTCCTTGTTTGGACCACTTTCCCCATTGGTGTGTCGCTAATTGAAATTCAACTGAGCCAGAGGGTAAAAGTGATTAAAAGGCAAGGAAAACTGGAAATCTGCTTCGAACGCTCTACTTTAATGACCTTTTCCTGCAAATTGGAACAAACAGAGATAAAATATGTTGCTGCATTCCCCAACTGTGCCAGTGCAAAGTTGCATGTAAATTTTTCTCTTAAATCAAGCCTAACTCTGAAACCAGGTCACATATCACGATGAAATTTTGTATGAAAGCAAATTTTGTATGAAAGCGAAACAAAATGTGTCCACAATCTGTGACTAAACACCAAAGTTAGTATTTTTGGGCATAGTTCCCCTTAAGGGGGCCGGCAGGTGGTTCCGATGGCATATTTTGGCAAAAATTTTGATTTTTAAGTAAATAGTGTTCCTTATAGTTTGGAATGTGCCCTACATTTTTGGTCTCTAGTCATTTTTCTGTATCGTCTCTACTTCCTTCAGATTTTAAGCGTCAAAAATAGGCGCGACGGAATTACTTTTGTCTTTTAGCGTAAAAGTCGAAAATCTTCATCTTTTTAAAACTCAATTGTCTCAAAATTAAGTTTGACGCTGAGGAGCGAATCTCCCGTTTGCTGTATCTCAGACATTTTTCAACGGATTGAGCTGAAATTTGGCCACCAGGACCAATTTTTCATGCCGAAAAAATGACAGAGTCAGATCTGCTGTAACATATTTGCATTAGAAGCTATGAGGCTTTTGCTGCTTGGAGGACAAGTTTTTACCGCTTTTTGTGACCCGCTTAGCTTTGAACCTGCTCAGAACCTAAACCAGACAACATAGCCAAAATCTGACTCTGTCATTTTTTTCAGGGTCCTTTTTTGACCTTGTGAGTGAAGTTTCAGTACATTTGAACAAGTGCTGCTCCCTGAGCTCAAAACGGAGGAAATCTTCAATATCGCATACTCATCGGTAAATATCTCTGAAACTATTGAAGTTAGAGAAATGATATTTTGCACGAAAACAATCATTATTGATGATAATATTGTGGCAAAGTTTCAGTTCAATCGCATAAGTAGAATAAAAGTTAACCATAACCACCTGCCGGCCCCCTTAAGGGATGGTGACCTTCATATGAGACGGAGGCCTTTGTATGAGAATTCCATTTCTGCTGTCAAATTCATCTCCAATTTTTCGGGGAACACCAATTTTGCACCAAAAATCAACACTCAAGCTCACCCAGGTTTCATCATCTTCTGTGGGATTTCAGTCTCCCGGAACCCCTGCCACGCAGCTCTCTACACGCAACCCTGTTAAGTTCCACCACAGAGCTCGAACAAGTGCTTCCGGCACTTGTCCTCCAGCATTTCCAACGATGTGCCCCTTGAATTTTCTTAGGACTGGGTCCGCTTCTGTCCCTCCTTGCCGAAATATGTTATTTGCAACCCATGGGCTTCTCGCGTCAAAGTTTCTTGTTAGGGGCTCGGCATGATAGGGGACACAGGGGGGGGCAGGTCCAAGTCCGTCAACAGTCAACTTTTTTGTTTGTTATCCGATTTTGCTAACATTTTAACCAAAGTGTAGGCTCACCTGCAGCAGGTTGCTTGCAAAATTTGGATTCGGGGTAAAAAAATCCAGACAAAACTTCAGATGGGGTCAGATTTTTCATTTTCTGCCGTGCACATGTCTTGTCATGATACCGATTGAAAAGCGGCTATTTTTTTACCTTTTCCCATGGGACTGGGATGTTTGAAATAACTTGAAAATTTGAGAAATAATTGAAAATCAGAGCCCACCAAAAGTTTCCTTGCACTTTTATGCACAGGCTGCCAAATTTC
>JASGXE010000777.1:0-31485 GCA_030068105.1 Sinentomon sp. SZTP_YWyxl
GCAGAAACGGGCAAACACCACGGCTGAAATTAGCAGACACGAATTTACGACAATCTTTCAACGTTCCCTGTTGTGTCGAAGAATGGTTCGTTCGCAAAAATATATCTAAGACGAGGGTAGGCATGTTACTTTCCTGTGGTGTCTTGGCTCGTCCTTGCAAGGTGTGAGCTCAGCGACAACAGGGACCGCACCTTCCAGGACCGCAAGAAACTACTGCCAAAGTCAGCTGTCTCTCGACTGGTGATCGTACATAACTTCCGGCGTGCTCAGCTTTTACTCAAGAGCATTCCAGAGCACGCCAGAGTTACTACTCGGGAGTAACGACACGACGGGTTCACTCTCTAAACGATGTGGGACTACTGGCCGTATAAACCCCATTTCAACTCACCTTCAGGTTCAACTTAACTAGGAAACAGGAGACAAGCTTCCTGTTGTAGACGAGCGATCAGCTTTTTTCTTTCGTGTCCCAGTTGCTCGTGTCGTTCCCAGTCGCTTTTGCTCCTGCACAATCGACGGCTGCACAAGCGGTCTGTGGGCGGCTTGTGCAAGTTGTGCTGAGTTTGGTGACTGAGAGGCCAAGAAGCAGCGCCTCCCTGGAAATCCGAGGGAGGCACTGCCTTTTCACCGCTCAAAAACAAAACAATGGGAATCTTGGCAGGGACCCGGAATTTTATTTCTCCGAAGCTTGAGCACTTTTGTTCCTCAAATGGTTTCAGAGTTTCACCCGACAAAAGGTTGGGATCATTATACGAGTGTACATATACACATACATATGTGTGGAAGCGCTCATTTTTCGGCTTTGCGCCATGCGAAACTGCATCAAAAACCGTTGCTTGGCTCAGGAGAAATTTAACTTTCTGTGGGCATCGCACCGCGATCCGCCATTCACTCGCATGCCTTTCGCAGCGCACACCCCCTTTAAACGCCGCAGCACACATTTTGGACGCACGAAAATCCCGAAGTGCTGATGGAATGTGCTGATGTGAGTGCTGATGCGTTATGGCTGATGTTTCGCTGGTTGTTTTGTTTGGCGAATAAAATAATGCAACCAGTTGTCCTGTTCCTTCTGAGCTCTTTTTGGTGAGCCACTTCTCTTGTGAGATTTGGCGAAAATTGTGCATGGGGTGCGGGTGGAGGAGTTCGGTGTCTTCGCGGGATGCGGGCCTCGTTGATCCATCCTGTCCTTTCCATCCTGTCCTTTCCAAACCGAACTTGATCCATAATTCAATATTCGAGCATCGGCTGCTCAGTCGTGTTAAAATGCGTCACGACACAAGAACATGGAACGAAAGCGAAAGCAAAAAAATAAAAGAAAAAAATCCCCGTTTCGCATTTCTGCAAAATCCATTTGCGCTGTTGTTGGTGGACAAAACTCGAAATTTACCCAAACTATCGATTTCCCCAGACCTTCCCAAAAGGTGCAAAATTTCCCCAAAAGAAAAAAAAATTCCCCAATCCGCCACACTGCACAGCATCCACTCGCGACAGCAGGTACCTGCACATTGCTGGTGTCTGGTGTGCGGGTTTCTTTCTTTTTGTGTGGTGTTGTTGACTGATTGATCATTGATTCCTGCATTCATTGACTGAAACCAAAGAACTGTGGACTGAAACAAAACGCAACCTGTTGTCCTGTTCGTTTCTTCTCAGCTTGGCTTCTTTGCTCTGTTGCCGTCCTGTGCCAGTGGCCGCGCCTGTGCTCGCCTCTTGGCCTTGTCTCCTTCATTGTCTGCGTTGGGATGCAAATTGTGCATGGGGGGTGCGGTGAGTAGGAGGTGAGTGTGGTTCGGAGTTTTCACGGCCTGCAGTGTCTGTTCATTGTTGGGCTTGCTGGTTTTGTTGAGGAGGGGCAGGGGAAAGAGCAATTTTGTTTTTGTTGTGCCATTTTGTCATTTTTTTACCGATTTTGACCAAAAACCATACAGCAACGCACCACATTGAAATCTTCACCTCCACAAAAATTAGGTACGATCGGTTAACAACTTTTTGAGTTATCGTTGCACACAAATTGTGGTTTGCTGTCCGTTGTAGACTCGCTTCGCTCGTCAATAACCAGTCCAACGGGATTTATGTAGCGATAATGTCGTTCGTTCCTTCGCACAATGCTCATTCCATTTCCATTGTTGAGAAAAATGGCTCCACATACGTAATTCAATTGTTTATTCAGTTGAACCTGGGTGTGAGTTACAATGGGGAATGTGGTTAATTCTACGTGGCGGGAGTTTTTGGATATTTTTGGACCATACACGCCATAGTTAAATTCGCACACTTCTGCATGTCATCCAAATGTTTGAGTGAAGATGCAATGATGTGTTTGACTTATGGTTTGCAGATTAGAATTCGCGCATGCATCTGGTTTATTTTGGCAGATGACATTGCTTTCCAAACTTATGACGGTCATTATACCGAGATGAGTCGAAAATTCAACTGAACCTGAGAGAAATAGAGCTCGTGCGCAGTGTTGTGGGACGCAGCGAAACTCTGGGATAAAACGCTATTTTGCAGAAAACCAATTGAGAAAATTTTGGACTGAAACGAGCAGGATAGCCGAAGATTCGAAAACCACGCAGGAGCCGAAACAAAAGAGTGGAACTGGAAAACGACACGATAAATTCGAGCGTGTTTCCAATAGCTAACGCACTCAAACTGTGTGATTTTCTCCGATAATCTCGAGGTCAGTATCGTGGAAAATATTTATTTGGTAAAGCAAATCATGATATTTATGATGCCAATATTATGATGCCAATTTTTCCATAAGATTGAACCCGATATCATATTGGTGAAATGAAAATCATACTGTTTTTGTTCGTTTACTCATGGGATCACCCTCGAATTTCTCGCTCCATTTTCCAATTCCACAAGTTATAGGATATACTTCCGGGACGCCAATTTACAAACGTTATTGCAAATTTATACGGCGGGTAGGGGCCACCAGCGAGCATTTTTACCCGAGTGGAACAGAGTTGGGTCAGGTTCAGTTAGCTTCATTGATAAAAAAAAAATGAAAAAAAAAAATTGTTTAAATTGTTTTCTTTCCTGCGAGTATTGGGCACCAATCGAGCAGGCTTGAACCACAGCCTTGTATAGACTACAGTTAGGAATTCCCATGGTAATTTTGAAACGGGTGAGGGGCGGAGAAAAATCGGGAGAGAGCAAGCAAAATTGTTGTCTTTTGGTCGCGTCAGCGGACAACATTGGACCTCACAACGTCGATTCTGAAACATTTGCGTTTTCCCATGCGCAATCAGGAATCACGACACGCAGTTTGATCCTATTTTCCGAAATTTTCGTTTACCACGAACAGGCGGCCTCGCATAAAAACCAAACCAATGAGAATCTATATTTAGAATCAGGCAGATACTGTCAAAAGCTTTCGAGAAATCAGCGGTGGAAGTGGATATTGCACCTAATTTCTCAGAGATGCGAAGAAGAAAAAATGGGGTAATGTCAGAGCGTCTGCCGCAAATGAGGAGATGACCTGGCATAAACAGAGCGCAGACCTCGGTTTTTGGCATGGAACACATTTCGAGAAAATGTCGTCAGCATGCTGGGGAATATACGGGGAACGCCCAGAGTTGAAGCGGAAAGATTGCATTGTTGATGCGACACGCCGCGACTCTTTCTAATTTGTTTGCAAGCGGCTTCAGCCTAATTACGCATGAGAATTCTCTGCAAGTTAAGTTGAGACTGCGAAACACTTATTCTAGAAAACGTTAGGATCACTGCGGCAAACTCAATTTTATATTATTTTGGGGGATGTCCGAATATCAAGTTTACTCCTCATTCCACTTGAAGATATGAGCTAAGAATGCTCCCAAGTGTGCTCAGAGTGAATTCATAATTCTTTCAACAATGAAAACTCGGTCGAAACCTTTCTTTCAACAATGAAAACTCGGTCGAAAACTTCATTCTCGCCATAGAAATTAAAGTTTTTCTATGTATTTAAATGGAATAGTGTGAAGCATTCTCAGTTTATATCTGCAAATGGAACAAGGTGTAGCTAAAACAATTGGACATTTTCCGGAGGATCGACTTCTTTCGCCGACAACTGCTGCCATTGTAAATTCAGCTTTTATTCTCGAGGATTTCGGTCATGTGTGTCCAAAACTCATCTCCAGCTTTCTTGCATAAGTCACAAAAAAAACAAGGACTCCCTTAATATAAGTACCTACATTGGATCATGGGAGTCAGTATTGTTCCTGTGACTGTACATGTCTGGTATCATGGATGTGCCATACCTGACCATGACTGCAGGCATTTTCTCAGGGGGATGTACAGCCACAGAAACAATAATGACTCCCATGATCCAAAATAGGTACTTTTGTATTAAAGGAGTCATAATAATTTCTGTGACTGTATAATGGCGGCGGAAAAAGATTACTCATACATGTGTTTTTCCCATTTGATTGTTGCCTCCGAAACTTTTTTTCTTTCTTTTTACTCTTAGGTGCATTTGGTGGAAATTAAAGCGCCAAATTGCAACGGAGCTTTCTGGAGGTGTCAGATTTTGATATTAGTGATGAAAGAGGATCTTTTATTTCTACAGCATGGAGTTTTTGCTAAAATCTCAAAAATGGAAATTTTTCAAATGTATGGGTAATCTTTTTCCGCCGCCAGTATACACTTGTGATCGCCAATTTTTCAGATATGCAGTGGTCTTGTTGTTGAGGGTGATCGACAATTGTTGGAAAAGCTGCATGCATCAGTACGCCAGGTGTAATTTCAGTAGGATATGTAAATTTCAGAATTTTCTTATCTATGAAGATGTCCGAAAATTCGTAGGCATACTCAATTGATCCCTTTTACATACCTACAGGTTGAATCTAAAACAACTTTACAGGCGAGGGACATCCAGTCATCGGTCGCATTGATTGCATCGCTGCGCCCCGCAATCACACTACAATCGTTGCTGGGTTCACATACAGGGCCATTCTGAATACTCGGGCCATGGGAGATTTTTTCAAATTTTTGAAGCACGGGGTAGTGTTATTCCCCATTTCGCATGCGCCGCAAAACACAACATGAAGGAATGCATTTAGCGGCGCACATTAAATGGGGAATAACATTGCCCGTGCTTCAAAAGTCCGACAAAAATCTCGTGTGGCCCGTGTATTCAGAATGGCTCTTAATATTTAGGACGACTGCTCTGCGGTGGAGAGGGATGACATTTTGAAAGCCGCAGCTCCGAAGATAGCTGTCGCAAATAGTCAAAAAGTAGTCGCCAGGCAAGTAAAGATTTGAATCATCCTGCACAGGGGAGCGGATCGTGGCCGCTAGTCTCAGAAGACGAAGCCCCACTTGTCGTCTTTTCTGTTTTGAAAGCCATCAACTTACCGTTCCAATGTTTAACGACTCCCGGGAAGGCCAAAGCAGATTTTCTCAATTGTCAGCAAATCATCTGCGGCACGTTGTGCACAAAGTATCGCAGAAAGATGGCTTAAAACTGATGAATAAAACGCAGACGTTAGAAATAATTTAGGAAGCGAAATTTCCCAAAAATTAGTGATACTTCAAGCACTAAATAATTATTGCACGATTGTATGGAATTAGAAGCAATTCTTGCTATTAGAATGCACAGATCAAAAATGAAGAATTGGTGAGTGGCATTACTTTTCAAAAGTCAAACAAACAAGAGCCTCCAGTTTCCCTTTGTGAACATATGATAAGGCGCTAACGTCTATACGTATACGGAGCCATTCTGAATACTCGGGCCATAGGAGATTTTTAACGGACTTTTGAAGCACGGGGCAATGTAATTCCCCATTTCTCATGCGCCGCAAAACACATTACATCAAGGAATGCATTTGACAGCGCTTACCAGATGGGGAATGCCATTGCCCCGTGCTTCAAAATTCTGTCAAAAATCTTCTATGGCCCGGGTATTCAGAATGGCTCCGTATATAAATTCCAAACAAACCGCCCGGAATTTGGACCAATCAGATGCGTCCGAAATTGGAATGACAAAAAATAGTTCTGCATATAAATACGGATTCCCGAAGAGGAATTCTGCAGCAGCCGGCGTCGCCGAGTGGTCTGCTCTTCGGGCTGCTGTTCGTGCGGAGGTCTCAGGGATGTTGGGTTCGAATTCTGCGGAAAGCAATTTTTGGAAAAATACGTTTGAAAGTACCGAAGTAAATTTTGACACCAGACAGTTAGTTGGTTGAGATCAGGCAGTGGAGGACGAGGTGGGATTGGGCTGGTTGACTGTAAATGTCGCATCCCAATCTTGGTTTCACTCTGGGATGCACTGACTGGTCAAAATTCTGGCGATTTGAGAAATTCGCTTGCAGCGGGCCTACTAAAATATCCAATCTTTATCACAACCTATTTCAGTTGCTCGTTTATGCTACTTGCAGATACGAACTAAGCATGCTGTTGAAGTGTGAATTCGTAAAAGGAGCAAAGCCACGTGGCCTCCTTCCTCGTTGCCATGCATGGCGGTCAGCGGTGTTATGGATCCTGTTCGCATTGGCCCTAATTCTTAAATCTTAAGCGAAATCCTAATTTTGATCGGAGGACTGTTTTAGTTGAGCTGTTTCAATGATGGTCTAAAGACGCTGAAATATTTTCTTCTTCCCACAATCGACGATTAAGGACGTTTCAACAGGCAGCTTAGGCGAAACCGCAGATAAGGTCTTCGAACATAGAAGTTCATTATCAACTCAGGCGCCACTCAGAATCAATGCAGCAAG
Organism: Sinentomon sp. SZTP_YWyxl; assembly: GCA_030068105.1. Classification (NCBI taxonomy): domain Eukaryota; kingdom Metazoa; phylum Arthropoda; class Protura; order Sinentomata; family Sinentomidae; genus Sinentomon; species Sinentomon sp. SZTP_YWyxl. The sequence continues at coordinate 6,690 of JASGXE010000777.1, forward strand.
CGCTGCAAAACACCATGACACTCGTGTGATGCGTCAAGTTGCACCAAGCCCTGTTGAAATTAGATGACCCCTGTGTCAATCAGTACTTAAAAAATCGCCTATATGTTCGACGACTTTTGAGAAGCCTGTAGGTATATCGGGGCTTGAATTTTGAACGGCAATCATCGTTAGCTTATTTCAGAATTCGCGCGCAATTCTTTTTCCTCTTCCGATTTCTCCCATGGTCTCAAAGCCACAGCTTATGCACTGTGGAAGGATACTCGTAGACATGTGACGTAAATTTGTGTTTTCACATATACGGAGCCATCCTGAATACCCGGGCCATAGGCGAATTTTTTTAGACTTTTGAAAGCACGGCGCAATGTAATTTCCCATTTCGCATGCACCGCAAAACACATTACATGAAGGAATGCATTTAACAGCGCTTACTAGATGGGGAATAACATTGCCCCATGCTTCAAAAGTCGTGACAAAAATCTCCTATGGCCCGCGTATTTTGAATGTCTGAGTACGTACGTACATATTTTTGACAGCAAAACAAGTATGTTAAAGGTGAAAGTGTTAATTTGCACGAATCACTTCCATCGTCAAAATAGTTTGGACAAAGAGCGAGTTCGTTATAAACTCAGCACACTTTGGAATCAATGGCATCGCGCGCGGCAAAACTCGGCAGAACATCATGTCACTCGTGTAAGGCGTGAATCTTCACAAGCCATGTGGGCATTTTATGTCACCTGCCAGTTGTTTGAAATTCCTCCCATAGACGCGAGCAAAAACGGTCGGTCAGTGCATACGCTCAGTTGATGCGTTCGTGAGATATATTTTTGGGTTAACTTAAATTAACGGGGGGGGGGGGGCTACAACCGGGGACAATCCAGAACCCCAGTTCTGGATTTCCCGTGTCCGGTTGAAATGGGGGACAAGCCAGAACCTCGATGTCTTTGGCCATCGAGGTTCTGGATTGTCCCCCATTTCAATCGGAGACAGGGCCAATCTAGAACTGGGGTTCTGGATTATCTCTATGCTTCTAGATTGTCCGCCCCCGATAATTTAAGTTAACCTATTTTTGTGTGTGAGTCATGCAAAACGGAACTATATGTGAATAATCTACTCGTGCACATTCAACCGTGTGTTACATGAGTTTCAATGCCGATGTATTTGATGATCTAAACTGGCCTTTGGATGTATTTGATGCTATACTGTCCTTTGACTCTATCACGGAAAATATGGGTGATCTCCATGTTCAAATTTCGGCTCGATTCACCAATGTTCACATTTTTACATCATCGATAAAATTGCACCTTACATCTCGCTAACAGCACTGCGATAACTGTTATCCGGATGAAATTATTCCTCTACTGTGATGTTGTAGAATATTTTAGTTCAAATTGGTATTGATGAAATTCAGAATTTCCAAGGGCAATAATTGATTTAGACTATTATATTCAAATCTTTTCAATGAAGTCGAACGTCAAACAATAAAATGGTGTAAAAAAGTAAAAAGTAACAATTCGAGGAAGAGGTCTGGACTGCAACCAAATGAAACGGCAAACAAGTCTGCCCTGATGGGAACTATGACAAGCATGCAAAAAGCGGGGCCGAGGAGCGACGGGAAATCCACTCACGGACTGCGCGGGGGAAAAACTGTTTAAGCGCTTATTAAATTTCGCGATGATTATTCACAGAACCATAGGAATAAAAAGTGCCTGCTGTGATTATTTTCTGGGGAAGTTTGGTGTTTGTACCAAGATTTTTTAACAATAAAACCAAAAACAAGATATAACCTTAAAGAAGATAAAACTGAAACATATCTTAAAGCAATAAAACAAAAAAGTAAAACATGATAAAAACCTAAAACAAGATGGGAAAACGGGGGAGACGTGAAGGCAGACTCATGGCAAATAACTTCGGTAAGAACAGTCGCGTAATGAGCCAATGTAAATGGTTGAGCCATTCATGGCACCGGTTAAACACATCCATGAGACCAGTTAAGCACATCCGTGAGACCAGTAAAACACATCCATGAGATAGATAAAACACATTCATGAGACCAGTTAAACACATCCATACGAGGCCGCTTAAACACATATATGAGACCAGTTAAACACATCCACGAGACCGCTTAAACACTTCGTATATGAGACCAGTTAAACACATCCACGAGACCGCTTAAACACATATGAGACCAGGTGAACACATCCACGAGACCGCTTAAACACATCCATGAGACCAGGTAAACACATCCACGAGACCGCTAAACACATCCATGAGACCGGTCAAGCACATCCATGAGACCAGTGAGCACATGAATTAGATCCCTTAAAACCACAAAACACGGGAGAAAAAACAATGACAACCGTTGATTGTTTTATGAACACATTTTAGCCAAGTGACGCATCGCAAGAATAGTCGACACCAAAACCTGTTTGCAGCTTGAATTCCAGTCGCTTCGTCGTCCGCGAGTTCACTTTCCAAAGAAAGTTAGTTGATCGACGCGTCGCGGAAGCCTTTCGCCTCTCGAAGAATCAAATAACTTCGAGAGCTCGTGATGGTTAAAAATAGATCCCGACTCGCATCCTCATCGCAAAGAATTCGCCCACAAACCAAACCAATGTGGATGGCCGATTGTCCTCACGTGGCAATGCGCTATTCTCCCCCCACCATTGACGAGCAGAGCACATTGCGTTAGGCGATATTTATAGTCTCCTCTTAATGCGAATTATTTTTCCCAGAGAATGTTCCACAGACTATCAGAACGCAAATTCAGGTTTTGGAATCTCAGTAGAACGTTAGAACCTGGAAGTCATCTTGCGCAGGGGTGGGTGGGTGGAATGTTTGTAGGTACTCGAAAATTATCATTAATTTTTTTAAACGCGGAAATGGTTTTTTGAAATGATTTCCTATACTGAAATTATCACTTTTGAACGATTGTTTTCGGAAATAATTTTTGCAATGATTGTAGATACTCGCGGAAATGATTTTTGGAATGATTGTCCTCGGAATGATTTTTTGGCATGATTGTTCGTGGAAAAATGATTTTTCTTTGGAATGATCGTCATCGTAAATGTTTTTTGGAATGATTGCAGGTACTCAGAAATGCTTTCAGAAATGCTTTTTTTGGAATGATTGACCTTAAAAATGATTTTTCGGAATGATTGTCCTCGGAAATGATTCTTTGGTATGTGATTGTCCTCGGAAATGATTTTGAACCATTCTTGGAATGGTTGTGTTTGTGAATGATGTTTTGGAATAATTGTCCTTTTTTGGAATTGATTTTTTTTGCAATTATTACCCTCGGAACTCATTGTTTGGAATGATTCCTCTGAAATGAGTTTTTGGAATGATTGTCCTCGGAAATAATTATTTGGTTTTGTCCTCGGAAATGATGGGTGTCTTGGAAAGGTCGTCTTTGTGAACCATGTTTTGGAATAATTGTCCTTTTTTGGAATTGATTTTTTTGCAATTATTACCCTCGGAACTCATTGTTTGGAATGATTCCTCTGAAATGATTTTTTGGAATGATTGTCCTCGGAAATAATTATTTGGTTTTGTCCTCGGAAATGATAGGTATCTTGGAATGGTTGTCTTTGTGAATGATTTTTTGGAATAATTTTTGCAATGATTTCCCTCGGAATGTTTGGAATGATCCTCTGAAATGATTTTCTGGAATGATTGTCCTTTTGGATTTGTTTTTTTTTTTTTTTTGTAATGATCACCCTCGGAACTCATTGTTTGGAATGATTCATCTGAAATGATTTTTTGCAATGATTGTCCTCGGAAATAATCTCTTGAAATGGTCCTCGGAAATGATTATTGTATTGTATTGCATTTCTCCTACTCGCAACTTGCAAAGCGTCAGAATTGTACAAGAATAAAAACAAAGGCAGGAAATGAAGAAAAATTATTATTAAATTTATTTTATAACAATTATTAAATTATTATAAAATTATTATTAAATCAAATGATGGTTGACGTTCATTTCCGTTTGAAGCCGTCCGCTGTTACTTTTGCCATTTTTCATGCCCGCTTTTTTGACAATAAAATGTGCGTGAAATTGGCTGATCGAAATATGCTTGCAGAATGCAGGTGTTCAAGAGTCTCAAGCTCACTCTTCCTCGGCATCAAGTTTTTTTTTTTTAATTCCGGTGGAAAAAACAAGTGAGTTGTGGCATGATGGAAAGTAGATGTTTTGCGAACAAAAACAAATTCATATTAAAAAGGCCTTTTAATCCTGGCAGTCATCAATTAAAAACTGGAATACATGGTGCACAGAATACTCGCAGAACTGCAATTAAAAACAATATCCAACAACATATCTAAACTATGATCATAACCATTCTATAAACAAACATGTCTATTAACTGAAGGACAAAACGTCATTGACGAAAAAAGAGAAATGCAAAGCTCAAAACTTGGAAAAAAATTTTAAATCAGCAGCCATGTTTGGTGCATCAACTAACTTCCGGGACGCGTTTTTACAAACCCTGCCGCGACTTTATATGGCGGAGCGTTTTGTGCAAGAATGCTCGATTGGGGCCCTTCACTCGCAAGACAAAAAATTGATTTTTTTTACCTAAAGCTATCTGAACCTAACCTAACCCTGTCCCCTCTCGGAAAAATCTATGCTCGCTTGGGGCATCCGGCCTGCCATCTAAAGTCGCGGCAGGGTTTGTAAACTGGCTTCCGGGACTTAATTTACGGTTTGCCTTTCTTTTTTTCTGAAGAAATCTAACGAAATTTAACATAATCCTCTACCCTCACTGCCTACTGCTTATTGTCAACCAAATGGCTGGTGTCCGCCAAGTTCTTTTCGTCCATATATCCACTGTTTGATATCCCCTATGAAGCCAAGAAACCGTCCCAGAAGTTAACTTATCCATCCACATGTGGCTGCTGATTGTTGGTGGGCCTGTCTTTCGTTGAGAGCTACACGCTAAACATAAGGTTTCGGTATAAAACACCTCACGAACACCTTTTATAACATGGGCTTAGATGGGAGTGTGTGTTCACATGCTTAGCATAGTGTATTCTAGGGACACCATTTTTCTGTCACAAATTTAGAACACGAGCGAGTTTGAACACATAGTGTTCCAAATCGCTCATGTGTTCCAAGAACACACAATGTGTTTCAAACATTGTTCCGAAAAGAACTCTTTCATCTAAGTCCATGTTTAAAAGGTGTTCCCAAGGTGTTCCATACCGAAACCTCATGTTTAGAGTGTATTGTTCTGCATAAAAGAACCTTACAGTGTTGGAGTCGGCCTTAAGGTTTCTGTCCGAAATGTGAACTGCGATTCGGTCGTCCTCAAGTCAAAACCAAAGCAGATAATCGTAAAACCCGCGAGCATATCTTTTTTGCACGAGAAAAATCCGCAAAAGCTACCAATCACTGTCCCGTGACACTGTAAAACCCAAATTCTCCCGGAAATTTCGAATGTGAAAAACCGGTAAGGGGAGTGATGTCGCAAAAATGCAGTTTTTAGCGGGCGAAAGTTTTCAGTTAGAACGGATTGTCCTTTGCTGTCGACCAAATATCAATCCTCGACCAAATCAAATACCGACGAATCTTTGTACAAACTTTTTTCCGGGTAGCCTGACATGTGTTGAAAGGTTTGCCTGTCCCTGAGGATAGTTCGATTGAAGAAAACCACGCCTACCAGTGGTCATTACGGACATGCCTTTGTGTAAGTGCGATAAGAAAAATTAAGATGGTTCAATATTTCGCTACAGAAAACACGGAATGGTGGCAAACAGACGCAACAATAAAGAACATAAAACGCTAAAAAGTACAAAAACGCCCTTGTCTGCAACAGATATAAAAACATTTGGTCATCGATAAGAAAAACGTCATTTAGACCCTAACACAAAAGCACAATTCATGTTCCTAACATGGTATAGTGGCGGCGGAATTAATGTACCCATGTGTCTTCTAATTTTAACTGTTGCCTCCTAATTTCTTTTTTTTATTCTTTCCATAGACGGTATAAATTAAAGCGCCAGATTGCAGAACAGCTTTCTGGAGCTGTCAGATTTTGACCTCGGTTACAAGAGGATCTTCAATTTCTGCAGTTTTGGAGTTTTTGCCAAAATCTGAACGGTAGCAAAATTTTACATGTATGCTGGTACATTAATTCCGCTGCCGCTTTACAAGGAATAATTCAGATGCATGGCTATTAAATATTGGAATATTTCTAACATGTGAGTAGACGTGCATAAATCTAAAGCATAATAGCATGCTCATGACAGATGGTGCCGAACAACGAAGAATTCATGTATGGGTTTTCGGAGTTCCATCTGATATTCCACACCCAGTTTTGCAGCCATACCGCCTTGAATTGCATCACTACTTGTTCCGATAAGCTCTGGCTAAGAGAATCAGGAAACCAACCACTCCGAATCCAATCCACAAGGAGACCAACGCGATGATATCCGGAACGAAATTGTCCTGTTGAGGAGACAAAAAAGTTTCAAATGTGATCAATCTATGCTTCAAAGGTTTTCAAATTTGATCAACCTGTTACAAAGGTTTTTAAATGTGATCAGCCTGTTTCAAAGGTTTTTAAATGTGATCAACCTGTTTCAAAGGTTTTTCAAACGTGATCAACCTGCTTCGAAGGTTTTGAAATGTGATCAACCTGTTTCAAAGGTTTTCAAATGTGATCAACATGGTTCAAAGGGTTTCAAACGTGATTAACCTGTTTCAAAGGTTTTCAAATGTGATCAACCTGTTTCAAAGGTTTTCAAATGTGATCAACCCGTTTCAAAGGTTTTCAACTGTGATCAACCTGTTTTCAAATGTGACCAACCTATTTCAAAGATTTTCAAATGTGATCAACCTGTTTCAAAGGTTTTCAAATGTGATCAACCTGTTTCAAAGGTTTTCAAATGTGACCAACCTGTTTCAAAGATTTTCAAATGTGATCAACCTGTTTCAAAGGTTTTCAAATGTGATCGGCCTGTTTCAAAGGTTTTCAAATGTGATCAACCTGTTTCAAAGGTTTTCAAATGTGATCAATCTGTTTCAAATGTTTTCAAATGTGATCAATCTGTTTCAAAGGTTTTCAAATGTTATCAACCTGTTTCAAAGGTTTTCAATTGTCATCAATCTGTTTCAAAAGTTTTCAAATGTGATAAACCTGTTTCAAAGGTTTTCAAATGTGATCAACCTGTTTCAAAGGTTCCGAGCAGTTTTGATGTGTTTTTTGAAGTTGTGACACGCGTAAAGGTAAATGTGCCACTTGAGTTTTTGGCACATTTTTGGCACATTTTTGGCACATTTCTCCGCATAGTTATGCGGAGATTTATTAGACAAATGATCGCCGATCCGTATAACAATTTAACATACCTACGCCGCAAAAATGGCCCACGGTTTGATGTCGACTTATGTCATTTTTTTATTAGACAAATGATCGCCGATCCGTATAACAATTTAACATACCTACGCCGCAAAAATGGCCCACGGTTTGATGTCGACTTATGTCATTTTTCAATGGAGGTTTCGTTTTCAATCGAAGCAAGTGTTAAACGCAAAAGGGTAGAATACCCTTGCAAAGTACCGGCGGATAAATGTAAAGAAAATAAAAATAAGGAAAATAGTGAAAATGATACAAAAAGGCAAGAAAAAAGGCAAAAAAGGCAAGAAAAAAGGCAATGAAGGCAAGAAAAAAGGCAAAAAAGGCAAGAAAAAAGGCAAAAAAGGCAAGAAAAAAGGCAATGAAGGCAAGAAAAAAGGCAAAAAAGGCAAGAAAAAAGGCAAAAAAGGCAAGAAAAAAGGCAAGAAAAAAGGCAAAAAAGGCAAGATTGGGTTAAGTTGGTAGCTTTGGTTGAGGTTAGGTAAGTGGCCCGAACAGACAGGCCATTGGCAGTTCTCAGTTCTGATGTTTGCAGTTGTGGGCTTTACCAATTATAGGGCGTGTGCATGAAAAATTCACCCGATTGGCTTTCTGTTCGAATATTGATAGAGTAAAACATCGCACGATCTAACGCTTGTGAGCATCTGGCTGTTATTTCCCAGATTGTCTTGCCCCGCAGCCCCGATGTGAGCATCAGGAGACCTGAACGTGCCTCCAGGATTGCTCCGATTTGGCGCACGAAATGAAAAGTGCCAGATTGCAATCACATGGGAAAGCACCAAAGCTTGAATTTCAGCTGGTAGCTCAGTGGAAGACTGTGATTGCGAAAAATTGTCCCAAGTGGCTTTGTTGGCTTTGATAAAATCATGTTCATACCTTGTCGTAGGAATAAGTCTTCAACACCACGTCGCCATTTGGAGGACACGAGACATTCACCCGAGTGCAGTTGATGCTTTCAACACCAGACCATTGGTTGATCATCAGAGCTTCGTTAGCGTACAGGAACCAAGAGACGTACTTCAGCCAGAATAAGTACGACGGAACAGACCTAGAAAGAGAGGAAGGAGATGTGAAAAAAAGTCAAGCCGTTTGTAAGAGAAATTAAACACCCGTATTCCCCATTGCAACTCACCTTCAGGTGCAACTCATTAGCCAATTCAACAGAGGGAAGCATATTTCGCACAATGGAAAATGAATCAGCGTTGTAAATAGAAATGAAATTTTCCAAACACAAATCTATCTATTGAATTGACTAATGAGTTGCACCTGAGGGTGAGTTGCAATGGGGAATACGGGCGAAAATCTTGCAAATAGGTATATTTAAAAAAAATTACAGACGAGCTTGTCCCAATGGAATTTTTAAACGGTTTTTTTCGAAGGAGGTTATGGACGCATTACCCATATGCAAATCAATTCAGTATAGTTACAAGTCATTTTAAGTAGAAGGTTGCCACACAAACAGATTCGGTGATAGGTCGGTTCCACCAAACGTCATTCCACCATCTTATAGAAATGTCACATCATGTCTGTTTGGAGAGATGAAGCAAATTGTAAAATAGAAAAATTATATTGAAAATTGTAAAATTGTAAAATTACAAATTGTAAAAATTGTAAATTGTAAAAACTGTTTATTGTAAAAGTTGTTAATTGTAAAAATTGTTAATTGTAAAAATTGTTAATTGTAAAAATTGTAAATTTAAAATTTTGTAACTTGAAATTGTAAATTGTAATCTGTAAATTGTGAATTGTAAATTGTAAATTGTTAAATTGTAAATTGAAAAATTGTAAATTGTAAATTGTAAATTGTAAATTGTAAATTGTAAATTGTAAATTGTAAATTGTAAATTGTAAATTGTAAATTGTAAATTGTAAATTGTAAATTGTAAATTGTAAATTGTAAATTGTAAATTGTAAATTGTAAATTGTAAATTGTAAATTGTAAATTGTAAATTGTAAATTGTAAATTGTAAATTGTAAAAATTGTAAATTGTAAAATTGTAATTGTAAAATTGTAATTGTAAAATTGCAAATTTAAAAATTGTAAAATGTAAAATTGTAAAATTGTGAATTGTAAAATTGTAAATTGTAAAATTTTAAAATGTTTGCAGTGCTCGATTGGCTCCGAGACTAAAGTATGATTTCTCGACCCCGTTAAGTGATAGAGGGTATTCTTTGATTGAGGGTATTCTTTGAGGCCAATGTTGCCTTGACCACAAGACATGCTTGATAAAGCAGTCGAATTTTAATCGACGCCTTTTTATTTATACAAAATGTTCAATTTTTATAATTTCTCGAAAGCCTCTGCCAATTGCAAGTTCACAGTCACCTCTTGCGGGACCATTTGCGATTATTTTTGTATCGCAACTGACTGTTTGCCTCTTTGCATCCAGGGGAACGAACATCCACAAGCGCACCCCAAAAATACCAGAACTGCCGAAACTGCCATGCTCTCCTCCCCAGTGTGAATTTTGAATCAGCTGTACAAATGGTGCGTTGGTGTACGACGCAACTCGCAAGAGGCACTTGAATGACAGGCGAGACGGTTGCATAAGCCTAAATTTTACTTCGTATAACACTGGTTCATTCATTCACTGCGATGGGGCCAAATTAGTTTGATAATTTTCGGGAGGAACAGATTTAATTTCCATTTTGATCTACTGAGTTGACAGCAGCCTGGATGGCTCAGTCGGCAGAGCATTAGGCTTTTAACCTAAGGGTCCGGGGTTCGAGTCCCCGTCCAGGCGAATTTTTATAAAATGATAGGAAAGTGCAGTTTTTGATTCTTGTCCAAACCATAGCACCATCATTGTTGCTCTGGGTCAACAAAAAGTCTTGGCACATGAGAGAGAGTTTAAAGGTTTGGCTACACGAGTGTCACGATGTTTTCGGTGCATGTTGCCATTGTTTTAAATGGCACGTAGCTAATAATGAACTCCTCTGTACAAACCAAACGAAAAAGAATTTTGAAACGGAGTATAAAACGACCTTGATTGAAGAGTTCGTCGGCCAATTTATAAAATAAATGGTAAATTCTCACCGATCTGATGGCGAAATCATAATCTTTTTTCGCTCCTTGGCTTTGTAAACTTCGAACATTTTTAAAAATTTCAGTAGTTTTTGGGCAGTTCACGGGACATCCAAATTCCAAAAAGCTTTCTCCAGAGTATCTCTCATTGTGGATAAATGCGAATATCGAATGTGTATACGAGTAAGTGTTCTGCGTGGCTTAGTGGCACTCCATCGGGCTTACAGTTGGATTAGGAACCCCCATTTTTATTTTTATTTATTCTTTATTTCAAAAAATCTCAACATTATAGTCGAACGTCAAACAATAAAAAGGAAAATGAAAAAACGAGAACGGCGTCAAGGACAAAGGACAGTTTCAGCTGGTCTGGGCTGCATCAAGTTGAGAGGACAATGTGAGAATCCCCCGGTATCTGCGGCAAGCATGCAAGAAATGGGGAAGAAGAAGGGAGGGTATTCCATTCACGAACCGTGCGAGGAAAAAAGCTGTCAAAGTGCCTATTAAATTTCAAGATGGGATATTCAATGAATTCCCCCATTGAGGAATCATTCCCCCCATATTTGAGGAACCATTCCCCCATATTTGAGGAATGATGGCGGGCGTGGGTCTTCATGAGTTTCGAGGTCTCCCGCAATCGAATTTGGACCTGCCAAACTGTATCACATCGTCATAGTGTATTTTACCCTTCAACGAATTCGGCTGCATCGAAAATTTGACCACAGATCACGCATTCGACACGTCATCAGTTTTCATTCTTTCAACGCAGCAGAATCGTTAAAAAGGCGAGAAAGTATTAAAAACGTATAAACTAAAAGTATTAACAAAAGTATTAACTAAAAGTATTTTAAACTCACGCGTTGTTGAGGAAGAAACCTCCGAACATCATGAAGGGAATGATGAACATGGGAGCCACGGCCAGAGCAACTGAAACGGAAGGGCTGACGCAGGATAGCATATTGCCTGGAAAGGAAATTGAGAAGATGCAACCTTTAGGGCGTATTCCCAATTCCAACTCACCCTCATATTCAACTCAGTATAGTGTCAATTCAAATAAAGATTTGTGTCGCGAAAATGTCATTTCTATGCATCACAAGCTTATTCCTTTTCCATTGTTGCATTGAAAGATGCATCCGTCTGTTGAATTATGGCAGTTGAGTTGAACCTGAGGGAGTGTTGAATTGGCAGACAGCCGATGATGAAGGTCATGCCAAGTCGAGAATTTTTTCCATTGAAAAATCTCTGCCATTTTGACTTCCGATGACCAGGGGTGTTGAAATTCTCCTGTGGTGGAAGCTTCTGTGTCCATTTTAAAAGGCGGCGCATTCACCCTTTATTGACAAACACCAAATTATATCATTTGGCAGGCATCACCATGCTGGCACAAAGTGGTTTCAAATTAAGGTCAAAGTCAATTAACGCTTGTCCGAAAAACTAGATATGGCCGATCTGTCAATATTGAGAATACACTAGATCTTGTGCTAATCTTAACAATGAAGAACTTGCAAAAAATAGACCGAGTGCAAAATCATTCCTTTATTCAAAAGGTCTGCAGAGAAATATTTCCGACTCTTGCCACCTTAATTCAATTCATTGATATGTTGTACGTACTACACTCTAAATTTCAAACGTCTTTTAAAAAGTCACTTTCCTATATTTACCATTGTAGTCCAAAACAAGACATGACTTGCCGACTTTTTTCAGACTTGGTGTCTTTTTGCATTTTGCCTTTTAAAGTAGTCTAGAAGATTAATCGAGACACCTTTTTAGGCGCTTTTCATCTTTCTAAAGGATTCCTAAAACGACTCTTTGAAGCACTTTAGTCTATTTTAACAAACACACAAAGCATAAAGATTCCAAGTCCGAGAAAAAAGTCGCTAAAACATGTCTCGTTTTGGACTACACAAAAGTGACTTTTTAAAAGACGTTTGTGTTTAGAGTGTATATTCGTGTCGTTTAATCATTGTTTGCCGCTTATTGGCTTATCGTTGTGCTTTCGTTTTTTTTTCTTTTTTCAAGTTCAAGTTGCCTGAAAGAATAGCTGTGTGCTAAAGGTCACTTTGTTCATTGCGAGATAAAGAATTTTTGAATTGAATTGAATTGAATTGAAAAATCGTTTCCCCAATGGTGAATTGATGAAACCAGGAGGAGTGATCTTTGTCTTCACAATGTTGCATTGCATTATTTGATCACCAATTGGGACGGCGTGGGGAATCTCCAAACATCACCAAACAAACCAGTATAATCCGTTATTAGACCAGCACGCATGAACTTACCAAATGAGACAGCAATGTTGGCGACTAGAATTGTAATTGCACATGCTATGAAGAACCGGTTCACGTCAGGATTGAGACCAGCCAAGAGGTAGATGATGGTTGCAAACAGGAATGGTAAGATTATGAACGTTGGTAGCTCCGCTAGATACTTGGCAAGATAGAACACATCGGTGCGATACATTCCGCAACGATTCTCTCGGAGAAAGATCGGCATCTGTTCACAGAACACCTGTGAAGCAAAAAATGAGAAAATAGCCATGCTTGATTGTTAAACAGGTAAGCCTTTGGCCATAAAAAATTTTCATATCATATTTCGTGATCTGAAATTTCTTATCGCTCTAACCACGGATGTCAGCACGATGTGCATTGTCCGAAAATGGTGGCACCGGTGTGTTATTAAAATGATCAGCGAAGTTATTTTTTGCTATGGAAGACTTTTGGTCTACAATTTCCAAACAACTATTCCAGTACAAATATCTCGGTCAACGGCACTTGGAACCTGCAATGAGAAAGAGGTCGGGTATTTCTCTGGGGTGAAATCAGCAACCATCCCAAATGAGCTGGCCATTGCAATGTTATCCCAGATCTTATCTCATCTCTGGTTCCAATCGTGGATACAGAATACCTGGTTGCCCGGAACTGCTCCCTCTTTGGATTTTTTAAACAAACAAATGGTGTCGAAAAAGAGGTATTGCAGTGATTTCATTGGTGGACACTCATTGTTTCGGTGAGAAGCAGCAGCCAATCAAACAGCTGATTGACCGCATTCAAAGGCACAGGCTTCTTTTTCTTGTTCTCTCAGTCTTTCCTCCTTCCTCTCTTGACCTGCGTTGGTTTGAAAAGTACTTTTCGACCGCCATTTTGCAGCCAGGATCCCGCAACCAATTTCAAAGCAAGGGTTTATAAAAATATATTTCTACAGAAAAAGAAGCTTACATGCATCACCGCTAAGGTGTTATTCCAGGTCATATTTGTTAAAAACAAGAATAGAAGTCCATTGATATTCATGACGCCATCTTGGTTCATCTCCTGATTGCAAAATATCACACCCAGGAGGAAGGCGAGACCCTGTGGACGGAGAAAGAACGACAAAATATGCAATGTGGACACTTAATGCACAAAAGCACCAACACTAATGCTTTCACTGTCGGGAAAAGCCAGTTCTTTTTTTTTGTGCTTCAAAGTCCAACGAGAACGTTCTGCTCTGCTGGAAGATGGGAGCCTTGCAGAAGGAGCTCTCTCGAAGTGAGAAGGTCTCCAGCGAGACTTCTTTGGATGTTTGCAACAATGGAAAAAAGTGCTTCGCAGAGGTTCCGCGGAAACCCACAAAGGGAAATGATGGCTTACAAAAATGTTTCACATTTGTGGAGAGGCAATGGGATATGATTTTTTCCCTTGCAAAACAATTGACACATATACCTGTTGGTCTGAATCGACAACCCCTTTCAATCAGGGCAAAGCAGGCGAAAAAAGTCACTTGAGCGGGGCGGTACATGAGTGTACCGGATGGTCAACTCGTTTGACTACAGCTGCACCATCTCGTGAGTCGAGTATGGTCGTAGTTGTCAGTGGAGCCATCTCTGCTCCAGCCCAGTAACTACCATGAATTGAAATCGACGGCCATCTGCTATTTGCAAACTTGAAATTGCTGCCATCTCTGGCTTTCAATCAGAAGTTTGCCCTCTTTTTGAATTGCCCAATTGGTACACAGGCGGACCGCCCCACTAAAAAAGTTAACAGTGCAGTGCTTGACTGCATGGTGCTGGCTCAAATTTGTGTGTCAATTATTTGGCAAATAGAAATTTCATCTGCCAGTATGCGACTCCATGTCTCTTTTTTACAAATGGAATCATCATCGTTTCCCATTACCCACATGAACCCCTTGGCACCAGGCCGGGAGAATAGCATCAGTTTCCTCAGCTAAAAGTGCCATTCTGGGAGAGAGTTGATATGCTATCATCATCAAGGTCAGCAAACCATCGACTCTAGCGCCGATTGACGAGTCGCGGTCGCGAATTTTAAAATTCCAAACAAATCTGCAGAATTTCGACCAATCAGATTCGTTCAAAATTGAAATGACGCAATTACGTGTTGAACAGTTCCGTGAATACCGAATGCCGAAGCGAAATTCTGCTGCAGCTGGCGTGACCGCGTGGTCTAGTTTTTTTTAGTGCGTCAAGCTGCCAACACGGAAGTCATGTGGATGGTGAGTTCGAATCCTGAAGGAAAGTTTTTTTTCGGAAAACACTTTTAAAATATTCAAGCGTTTTTGACACCGCAGCAGGGCTTTAGATTTCTTGTGGTTTCTATTTGGGCGCACTCAAATTGTCGAAATTCTTGCGATTTGTTTGGAAATGATAAATTCGCGTCGCGGTCAACCATATCTTTCCGCCATGTCCAGCGTGATATCATGTCGGGACCCATGTCTGATAATGATTACTAACCAGGATTTGTAGAGCCCTAATCTTGGTTAGGAGAGGCTCCTTGATTCCAGAGATCAACGCCCGCCAGAACACGGCACCGAACTGGGTGCACCACGACGCTTTGTACACAGATCTTGACGACATCGTAGTTTCGGCCGACATCTTTGCCAGTTCAACCGAACTCTGCAGGTCACCTTTGTCGAGATCGCTCGCCAGTGGAAAGACACCGCCAACTTCCCGTTCGAGACTAGATAAAAGTGTAACCGACTCTTTGGACACGCTCAATGAGCTTGAAAGGCGCTTAATTGTGTGGATCCCACGAATCCTTGCACCATCCGGCATGGGAATACTGCAGGCAGTGTACCGATCGATTTGGGACAATAGTTCATGGCCCATGTCCGAACTGAGATACCTTTCGTGGAAATGGCCAATTTTGTCCCTGCACTCGTCCTCTTTCCCTGGGACAATAGCTAAGCTGTGCACGAGGAAATCAGCGGGATTGTGGTTGACTGGACATACGTGGCCAAGCCTGAAAAAGAAATTAAGATGTTCAACATGAAGCACATGATTAGACACGGTAGCAGCGAAAGAAGGACTGAGGTAGAATCGGACCGAGGTAGATTGGACTATGGTAGAATTGGACTGAGGTAGACTTTTTCTGTATTTTGAGGCGGAGTTTTTCTATTTCTCCGGGTTAGGTTTGGTTGGGTTTGGTTTGGATAGGTTTGGACAGGTGCAACCTACCTCCCGCATTCCAAAATTCTGCTTCAGTCCACTTCTGCCTCAGTCCACTTCTGCCTCAGTCCACTTCTGCCTCAGTCCACTTCTGCCTCAGTCCACTTCTGCCTCAGTCCACTTCTGCCTCAGTCCACTTCTGCCTCAGTCCACTTCAGCCTCAGTCCACTTCTGCCTCAGTCCACTTCTGCCTCAGTACACTTCTGCCTCAGTCCACTTCTGCCTCAGTCCACTTCTGCCTCAGTCCACTTCTGCCTCAGTCCAATTCTGCCTCAGTCCACTTCTGCCTCAGTCCACTTCTGCCTCAGTCCACTTCTGCCTCAGTCCACTTCTGTCTCAGCCCACTTCTGCCTCAGTCCACTTCTGCCTCAGTCCACTATTGCCCCAGTCCACTTCTGCCTCAGTCCACTTCTGCCTCAGTCCACTTCTGCCTCAGTCTAATTCTGCCTCAGTCCACTTCTGCTTCAGCCCACTTCTGCCACAATCCACTTCTGCCTCAGCCCACTTCTGCCACAATCCACTCCTGCCTCAGCCCACTTCTGCTTCAGCCCACTTCTGCCACAATCCACTTCTGCCTCAGTCCCCTGATCCACATGACATGTTTTTCTGCAACAATTCCGAATTCCTGGCCACATTTTCGGAAGTAATTTTGTGGACGCTAGTTGCCTCGGAGCTGGTTTGTCTTTTGGTCGATTTTGTGATGAGACCAACTCGTATTCGCTTTAACCAGTCGCCCACCATCGCCCTTTATAGCTTGTTGTCAACCTACAAGGTGACGTCCGCCTGTTATTGTCAACCTCTTTGTCCGCCAATTAGGCCAAAGAAAACATTCATGAGATTGGCTCCTCAAAATGTTGTCAGGGATTCGTAAATGTAAACCTAATGTAAACCTCTTCTTCCCCGAAATAAAATTAAGTTTTTATTCAATTAACTAATTTTATTTCCAAGGGTCACATTCCGGTCTAATTTTCGGTCGGTTTTATTCCAGAAAGTTTTTTTTATTTTTTTCGCAAGGTCATTGACGTGTGCCAAACGTTTTCGCGGAAAGTGGTATGGAAGCAAAATCTAATTATGTGCGGAAAAGAGGTCATCCATGTGACCCCAATGGATATTCGTTTGCTGCAAAGTAGGGTGACCCAGCTGGACCTATTGTAAATTTGTGGCCGAGTCAGTTTGTTCTAATTTATCTGTCACCCCAGCAAATTATTTTTGTTTCGACTGTTTCTTCTAACAGCAACAAGAAGGTTCACGATTATTGAAATGTTAGCTCGGTCTGCGGATATCAACCCCATTTTGAATATGGACTTCGATCTGCGGGGAATATTCTGTCCGGGAAGCTTATTTAAGAAATGAGTACGCGTTTGGGTCCTTTTCCATCTATCTAACTCCGTGTGAAAGTTCCGACCCTCCAAAAACGGGAAAAACACTAGAAACAATGGAAAAAGGTTTGGTTAGGTCAGGTTAGGTTTGGTTAGAGTTGGTTAGGTAAGGTACGACAGGTTAGGTTTGGTTAGATTAGCTTTATTTTTCACTTTTTCGGTACGAGCAAAAAATCAGGATAGGCCCAAACGCGTTCTCATTTCTTAAATTCGCGTCCGGGAACAAGTTTACAAAACTTAAGTCAGTCAACTTCTCTGAGCTTCAAGGATTATGATCGAAACCCACAGTACTCGTATTCCTCACAATCTCCTGGTTTTGTAGTTTCTCGTATATATTCTACCGTGGTATTTTTTTCAGGTTTGGTGAAGTCAATGACGGGCCCTACTTTTCCGCTTTAAAAAATTTGGGACACCCATTTGCCTTTCACTTCAGTGTGCTTTGTGAAGGGGCGGCATCTATTCAGAACTGCTTTCAAACGATATTTTGCAGTCCTGTTACACCAGGACCGCCAGGACCATAACCACAATTTTGGGATATCCCCTCACGGGAACACTAGCGGTCGTATGCTCCAAAGTCACTAACCCTAACCCCAACCTTAAGCTTGAAAAAAGTCAATTCAAAAGGTTCAGATGCACCTTTCTCAACGATGGAAAAGGAATACTGCATGTTGTGCATAGAAATCAAGTTTTCCAACAGAATTCCATACATAAAAATTTTATGTGTTGAATTCTGATGGAAAATTTGATTTCTATGCACAACAGTATTCTTTTTCCATCGTTGAGAAAGGTGCATCTGAACATGGAATTGACTTTTTTCAAGCAGGAGACCAACTCAAAGAAATCCCGCTGTCCGTTGGGCTCACTTACTCTTTGAAAAACTTTTGTGCGTTGTGCAGCTGTCCGTGGAAGATCACCCGTCCCTCGGCCAGTAACATCAGACGATCGAACAAGGAGAATACTTCCGAGGACGGTTGGTGAATGGTACAAACCACCGTCTTGTTTTTGAAAGCCAGATTCTTCAGTTGTTGAACTACAGTTTGAGCCATGAACGAATCCAGGCCGGATGTGGGTTCGTCGCAGAACAAGATTGGCGGGTCAGTCAAGATCTGCGGCAATAGATAAGATAAATTGTATAGGAATAGATTTAGAGCAAAAAGGTAGACCGAACTAGAAACTGGGGTCGTGTTACTGAAATCATGCGAGTGAGGCGAAATACTGCCAGATTGGGCCGAAATGCTTGAACCTTCTCGAAGATATTTCCTTTAGAAATGGCGAAAATACTTTTCTCAACACTTTCCGTTTATATTGTTTACCGCATTTGGTACCCCAAACGGCGGTGGGAAAGAAGTGGATGAAAAATCTCAAAAAAGTAAACTCATTTTGACGGTCATTTGGTCCGAAATCATAAGGAAACCTCCCTTCGAGAGTTTTCCACCATTTGACACCGATCCTTCTCACTGCTAGAAGTGATGTTTAGCTGTGAAACCAGCGTCTTGAAATGTAGAAAGTTTTGTGATATGGAAAAAGGAGGATGCGCCATTGGTTTGCTAACACGTGAAATTCTGTTGGCATGTACCTACAGGCGTTGAAAATTGAAGTTGAAGAAAAGTGCCGACAGGGCCTGTGAAGGAGAGGCTGCCATGCATTGGCCAGTAGTCTCCTCTGCAGGCCCTGGTGCTGCCGTGAGAAGGCAAATCTTAGAGAAATGATCGCATACATCATATCTTTTGTTTTTTTTTGGGTGGATCCCTTGGTCTTAAAAGTTTAAGCGGTCTGTTTGTTATAGTTTTTCGTGTGCCGACTCTCTGGAATCTGAGCATTTTTATGTTTTTCGAGGAATTCATCAGAACGAGCCCCGCCGAAAAATGAAAAAATACAGAACTTAACCCAATTCTTATTTTATATTTCTGCCACAGTAATCGATCGTTACCGAAGTTGCGTTGCCTCTCAACAGTTTCAATTGAATAAAACCGGTTTTTCTTCTCGATATGCAGTGGAGCAAAAGCACAGAATCAAAAGGTGAGGTTTTCCGCAAATCGGGCACTGAATACGGTGGAGATCACAGGATTTCAAAGTGATATCTTAATTCCATTTTAGCGTAATCCGGGACTTACCTCTGATGCGAGGGATAGCCTCTTCTTCTCTCCTCCCGAGATTCCTTTGATTCGGTCAGGGAAACCGATCAGGGTGTTGGCACACTTCGTCAGGCCCAACTGAAACACAGGAAATATAAAGTCAACATATTAGCAAAAACAGATCATTGCTGTTAATTATTATTTTGAACCGTTTGAACCGACGAATGGGCTGAATAAAAAGTCAGACAAGCAAATATCTCTTCGCAACGGAAGATCTTTCAAACGCTCAAGTTTCTGTTCAATTTGCATTGCTTCAAAAACAACCTTTCCCAAAACCATCAAAGAATCTTTCACCGAAAGTTTCCATCACGTTTTTCTGCACCTTCGTATGTTGTCATTGTTTACATCAAAAAACTTTTACATCAAAAAACTATGTTCGACGAAGACACTTACTTCAAACGAAGCTAAAAAGGAACTAAATTCAAAAAAATTTTACTTTACAGAAATGAGAGACATCTATCATATAGAAAAATTGCCGTCAAAGTTTTGCTCCAGTCATATTGAGCAATTGACGAAATAGATGTCAAAAGAGAGAGGGAGAGACAGAGAGGGAGAGAGAGGCGAATGTAAAAAGGGAG
Source organism: Sinentomon sp. SZTP_YWyxl (assembly GCA_030068105.1). Taxonomy (NCBI): domain Eukaryota; kingdom Metazoa; phylum Arthropoda; class Protura; order Sinentomata; family Sinentomidae; genus Sinentomon; species Sinentomon sp. SZTP_YWyxl. The sequence goes on from JASGXE010000777.1 coordinate 26,590, forward strand.
GGTTTTGGGGTTTGGAACGAGCACTCACCTCTTGCATAACCTCCTCTACTCTTTCCTTTCGTTGCTGCTTTGAACATTCTTTATCCATTCGAACGATAGACTGAAAAGATTAAAAAAAGGGACGAATGACCGTGTTCCACATTGCAACTCACTTACAGATTCAACTCAAACTCAATAGCCAAGTACGGGGTGCTAAACATATCTGTCATTTTGAGGAGCTTCCACGGAAAAACCCCGCATCAAAATGCAGAAGACCCGCTTTCCCTCAGTTGTAGGTGCTCATTGGCTGTCACAATTTATGATATAGACGCCTTGCGCTTGATTTTTTTTATTAAAGTTCTGAGAAACGCTACCCATCTGACTTTTAATAAGGCTATAAACCACAGGCAAAATATGTCAAACGGCATCCGAAGCAGTTGCGATTGTGTTCTTTCTGGCAAGGATCTCAATCTAAGCACTGTTCCATGGCAATGGTTGTAGCACCATGGCAATGGTTGTGGCACCATGGCAATGGTTGTGGCACAATGCAACGGTTGTGGCACCATGGCAATGGTTGTGGCACCATGCAACGGTTGTGGCACCATGGCAATGGTTGTGGCACCATGGCAATGGTTGTGGCATCCAAAAAGTTGTCCTGCCCTTCACAGAGAACTAAAAAACTACATTTGTGCGAGAAATTTTGAATCACACACAACATTTAACGAAGGCTTTCATTGAAGGGTCACGGGTCATTTAGCAGAGAGATATAACAAGGATGTATTACCTGAAAGGTCAAATGTTCCTTGACGGTGAGAGATCCAATGAAAAGGTCATCCTGTTGAATGTAGGCTGATATATCGGTCAACGTTTTCTCGTCAATTGCCAATCCGTTAACAGATCTTGCTCCAGTGACCTGAAGGTCGCTCGATGTTCGATGGGTCAACACGTCGAGGAGTGTGGTCTTGCCTGCGCCGCTTGCACCCATGATTGCTAAGAGCTGACCTGGTTTTACAATTCCTGACACTGAAAAGCAAAAGGATGAGCAACTGAAGATCTCCTCTGCAGCGTCGAGTCTGGCGTGGATGCACAATTTTCAGTTTATTGGGATTCAGTAGGAAAAGCCCATGGGATAGCAAGATTGAGGCGTTGGTACCTGGACTGGGTGGAATGGAAGTCATTCCCATGAGCCGAATAGTTTCGGTCATTTCTCAAATCAAGCAAATCATTCCCGGGCAGGGTGGAAGAGAGGTCATTCCTGCAAGCAGAATGGTTTCGGTCATCTAAAAATCTCATCATTATTCCCATAAACCTAATTCGGTCATTTCTCAAATCTAGCAAAACATCCGTGGAATCGAAGTCATTCCCATCAACTGAATGGTTTCAGTCATATCTCAAATTAAGCAATGCATTTCCTGGGTTGGGTGAGTTAGATGTCATTCCCATCAGTCAAGGTTACTGTCATTTCTCATTTCAAAACATGAGTCGAAATCTTTTTCAGAAACCCCGCAAATATTTTGTTTAATTTTAGATGTTTGTATTCGGAAAGTACGAAAGAGTTGAATTTGTGCTATGGTTACCAAGGAGTGTCAAGCTCAAAAGTATATCAACGAAAAAGAATCATGCACCCGAAGATGTTTTGTCCTCGGAAGCGGTTCCGCAAACATTTCAGGCCCGGGAACACACGGCCCGAAAATCGGTAAAATTCTGAATACCTGCCGACATTGACCTGAACGAGTTAGAACCATTGCTCTGTGTCTACTTAAAGCTAACTAAACCTAACCTAACCTAACCTGACCTAACCCAACCTAACCTATCCTAACACACCCATCCTAACCTCCTATCATATCCCACCTACCTCGTTCTCATCTTCCTATCCTATTTTGGCAACTTGAGCGCGTGTGAAAACTGGTCCAGTTCAGCATTTTTCAGATGTCGGCAGGTATTCCGAACTGCAACCCGAAAATCAATGGTTTATGCATAGCCAGTCGTGCGAAAAACGATTCTTCCAGAAATGCTGCTGCAAGGTAAGAAACAAAAGCTTGATCTTATTCGGGGCACTTGAAGGTCCCGCGGAGTAAAGTTTTCATCAGTTAAATCAATTTGGAAAAAGTCAGGTTTTGTTAAGTCGAGGTGTAGGGGAAACACGTCCACATTGGTACCTGACCACATGTGGATTCGGTAATAACATGGATGTATGCTTTTCCTCATTCAAAATTAAGTTACCACACCTGATCTAACCTCTCCGCCCTTTGTCAAATAAGGTTAGGTTAGGGTAGGTTGGGCTAGATTAGCGCAAGGCGGGGAATGTTCACTGCGAATGTGGAAGATCACGTTCGTGAAATTGCCGAATCCTCATGTGGTCAGGTTCTGGAAGTCTTACCGAAACTTATCCTCTGGGAGTTCTCCCACGGCAGGAATGACATAAATAGCAAAATTATTCGCTAACCATTCCTCAAGAGCTGCCTCTCGCTGTTGGGAACCTTGGCTTTCTTCCCTCTTCTCCGAAACAGCCTCCTCAGAAAACCCGTCTCTGATTGGTCGTTCAAGTAGACATTGATGTCTTTCCAAGCGTAAGTGATACGTAGCTGACTTCGACGGCTCATCCCAATCGACGTCTCCTTGACGCTGTCAGCCATGTGTGAAGTGTCTTTTTGGGAAGTCAAGGTACTACTTGGTATCGACTGATAACCATTGACGGATGGATTGGAGTTGAAAAGTACATCCTGCAAGAGAAAATTCTTGTTTTTTAGCAAGCGAAACACGCCGCAGTGTATAGCGGCGGTGGAATTAATGTACCCATACATGTGTTTTTCCCATTTAACTGTTGCCTCCGAAACTTTTTTTCTTTTCTTTTTATTCTTATGCAGGCGGTAGAAATTAAAGCGCCAAATTTCAACAAAGCGTTCCTGAGGTGTCAGATTTTGACCTCGGTTAAAAAAGAGGGTCCTTAATATCTGCAGCCTAGAGTTTTTATCAAAATCCGAACGGTCGCAATTTTTACATATATGGGTACATTAATTCCGTCGCCGCTATACTTACCTATCTCTGCAGTCAAGAACAAATTGCTTTGGTAAAATGCAATGGCAAAACCAAACAAAGTTCACATTTTTGATCGCACACCGACGAAGATACTACCGGAAGTTTCAACATCACCATTTAATCTCAAGGCTGTGAAATTGAGAATGAAATCCAACGAAATTAAATGGTGATGTTGAAAGTTCCGATGAGGGTGGACTGCCCCTTGCGGTGCAATATTTTCATTTTCACTCACCGTTTCAAAGATTTTCATTTCTGTCACCATTTTGCACACGTTGCAATGGGTACCTACCTACAAGATTTTTATTGATGCTTCGGTTCACAAATTATGCGCCAGGCGGTCAACAGGGCGAAATAAATCCGAGCAGAGGTTCATTTTAAATAAAAGCTCCCAGGAATCCCTTGGGAGACGAATAATGCAGCCAGTGCCCTACATTGCAACAGGGAAATTCCCGGTCATGCTCGTGTTGCGAAATTCCTCTTGGCGAGAATATCAGTTGCGAGTTTCCGCGTTGCAAAAATGCCCGTTGCAAATCTCTTCTCGGCGAAAGATCCAATTGCCAGTGCGCCCGTAAGCTTGTTTTCGAAACCTACCAAAATCGCAGGTTGCACTGACGTCATTTTTTATGCAGACGTTCTGAAAGCTCATTTGATCAAAGGCAAACTCGAAAGCGAATTTCGGCAGTTTCATTGGTGGTCGAGTGTCAAGGCACTGGACTAGTAATCCGACGCATGGGGATCGATTCTAGAAGGTACCGATTTTTTTTTTTTGATTTTCCTGGCATGGGGACTTTTCAAATTTTTAGTCTGGGGGACACCAGGCGGGATGTGGAAACCAAGAGCAGGTCAAGGGAGGTTAGGAAAGGTTAGGCCAGGTTTAAATAGCTTTAGAAATTTCGTTAGAGTGTGTAAATGAGGTGTTTGTTGCAATGACTTCAGTGCAACCTGCCATTTCGGTAGGTTTCGAAAATACGCCGCCCGTAAGTGACGATTGCAAGGAATCAGTTGCAAATTTCCCAGTTGTCAAAAAACCAGCTGCAAGTATCCCTTGGCGAACATCATTTGCGCGAGCCTCGCGTTGCAAGAATCCTTTCGGCGAAAGTGGAGTTTACCTTTAGAACGGTTGTGTTTCAATGCGCAATCACATGCCCAATTTGAGACCACGGGCGGTGGCAAGGCGATCAAATACCGGGCTATACTGCGATGATTTTGGCCAAATTCTTCAGGGTGGTGAGAAGATAGATGCGATACAAAATGGCTACACCCTACCTTGAATAAAATGGGGTTTTATTTGCTTGTTTAAACCGGAAATTTCCGGTTTAACCAAAGCACCCCAAGATGTCTTCCGCTCTGCAAAGGTTAGAAAAATCTCGTAGGTACCTCTAAAATGGGTATACGTGGTCATCATAATATGGTTTCAAAGTTTATCCGAAGAAAGTTCGAGTGACTTTAAACCACGTAACGGGATGACTCATAGGGTTAAAGTCATCACAGATGACTTTAACGGGATGACTCATAGGGTTAAAGTCATCACAGATGACTTTTAACCCTATGTGACTATGGATTTACGTAATTTAGGAAAGTTTTTAAAATTTCAGTTTGCATGTCTTTTTTAGCATAATCGTCCAATTTTAGCAATTTCAAAACCCCTAATTTCGAAACTTCAGTCATTATTCTGTTCACTGAAAAGAAAATTTTCGTGTTTAATTTATTTGCTGAAATTAACTGACTGAAAACTCTTGAAAGGTGGAAGATCCTTGGTGGCTTCCATGGAAGCCAAAAACAGACAAAGGGTTTCAAAGCCTCGGTTTCGTGCAAACATCCCCGAATGAGGCTCGACTGCCGCTCTGCAAAGGTCCCTCTGAAATGGGTAGGTTGTAT